>BROG01000822.1:0-70000 GCA_030159075.1 Atrina japonica
ATACTGGGTTTGGCACAATAAATTTTCAAAATTACTTAAGACTAAAATTTTACTCAAATTTGGCTGTTCCTGAAATCTGATTGGCTGAGCAGACCAAGTTGAGAATATTCTAGTTTAGCCTGGACCTATGGAATTAGTGTGGAAACGCCATTACTGACTTACCTGGTCGCCGCCATTTTTTCATGAATCATAGGTATATTTTTATGAATCATGTAATTGACAATGTATTGAACCCGGTTATGAAACGTATTTATTTTGCTGTTTCGTTTTATATCTACCTACTGTGAATGCAACCATATGATCTAAAAGTAAAATATATGAAATATTCATTTTGAACTGCGCTCTCCCAATGCCTACTCATATTATGGTTTGCTGTCATAATTCTGGAGTGACCAAATTCATATTACGTCTAAAATTAATATGAAATTTGGATTTTAAATCATACAGTCCTGAATTCTGATTGTGTACTTAACCAATCTTTGAAATGGGCAGGTCCAAATGTGACTTCCTGGATTGGTGAGCTAACTGGCATTATTGTCTAAACAAAACACTTTTATAATCTGGAGCAGACACCAGTCTCTGTTCTGTTTCCTTGACTTGACGTCATGACAAGAGTTTCAACGTTGCTTATTCCCTACGAACTTAGTTGCGCAAGTAATACATTCTATAGCTTGACAGTTTCTGAAGATGTTTTTCTACTATGAAATGGCAAATTTTCTAATTCTAGGTGAATAGTATTGAATATTGATTTCAAATAATAAAGCCAGATCCGTGAAATTTGGAGTTTTATATGTGTTACAAGTTGTTTGTATCAATGAAATAAACATACATAGTTTGAAATTTACATTTTGACTTCTTATATATATATATCTATATTTACATACCGACTGTAAATTCCTTCATTACAGATATACAGAACGATTGTATAGTTGTTTTAATAACACAAGTAGGTTATCACGTGATCTAAGTGTTGACCGCTTTACTTTTGGCGTAGGAATACATGTATATTTAGGAAACCCTTTCCATGACCATGAATTTGTCGGACAAGTATTCTCTGAACATATGAATGAATCAGTAAAGAATAAAATAACACCTGTAGCACACTGTACATGCCCATATTGCGATAGATGTAGGTCATGTTAGTAAAAGAAACACAGGTCACAGAAATGAAAATTCGCTTCGTAGTTACGTAAGTTGAACAGAAAAAAGGAGAGTTAGGTCTATTTCAATTTTGTCAAGCATCTCTGACAAACAGCTTGCTTTGCCGTCACCATATATCCCTGTCAGAAACAATTCGTCATTCGCATCGTGTGAAATTGGCTCTTATTTCACCTCAAATTCTATAATTGCTAGGATACTTCCCAGGCCCATCTTGTTTTTCACAACTTGTAATGTTAATTCCGAGCACAAGTAGTGTTCATAGGTTTATCAGTAAATTGATGGGATACTCTGAATAATTACACCGATCGTGTTCGCGTTATAAAATATAAGATCAGCTAGTAAATACTGAAGTCTGAATTGACCTACATAATATATGGATCTATTATACTTTATTAGCCTACACGGATTTTCCATAACGAACGTGTCGATAATTATCTTTTAAACAGACTTCATGCTGCACAGAATTTTCTCCATGAGCAATTGCTTTTATACCCCGATGATGTTCAAAAAATGAAAAACAATCCTTAAAAACAGTACGCACAATATAACTAAATTGTGCATAATATAGCTAAACTGCGCACAATATAACTAACTGTGCGCACAATATAATATTTGTTTAACTATGCGAACAATATAACTAAACTGTGCACAATATAATAAAAATGTACTGCACTGTGTCACTATAGGGGCGCCGTAACAAACCCCTTTAATGTCAAATTTCGGCTTAACACATGGTGGCAGTATAACGAGGTTTTTTGGTACACGTGAGCCCACATGGCTCATCGGGTGGCGCTCGAATCTTGACCGTGAGGTCGTTAGTTCGAGTCCAGCCGGCGGCAGGTTGGTTTCGGTTTCCTGTCCTTCGGATGAAACAGTAAAAACAGAGGTCCCGTGTCACAGTAGGTGTTGGCACGTTAAAGAACCCTCACTGCTCAATGGCCGTAAGTGCCGAGCATAGGCCAAAATTTGAAGCACTTCACCAGCATTTGGCGACGTCTCCATATGAGTGAAATATTCTTGAGTGGGACGTTACACAACCATAAACAAACTAACCAGCTATGATACACTTGTGCTTTGGACTGATTCATTGAGGAATATTTTACGTGCTACGCCTGTCGTGAAGCAATAACTCGGTATGAAGTCCTAAAGACTCAAGACGTAGAGCTTTCATAGAAAAATATCAAATACATCTCCCTCTCCCAATAAAACTAAAATGTTATCTCTTTGAACTGAAAGGACAGTGATAAAGAAATATAAAAGTTATCTTTTGCGGACGAACAAAATTAACAACAGGTCAATATTTTTATGTAAAATATCGTGTATTTAGGTCTATAATTAGCTGAAAACATTATCCTCTTTTGGCTTGACAATTTTTGCCTGTCGCATAACACCATGTCCACCTATTTTTCTAAATACATATACTTATGAAATACCTTGTATGAAAAGGAATATCGATTAAGATAAATAAAATATCTTTTGTGGGCGAAAGGACACCGTTAAGTCTGTTTAAGAAAAATGAAATGTCATTTCGGGGGAAAAGAACGAAATGATAGCACTTTTATAGGAAAGAACAAGAACTTATATCGGTAATAAGTGAGAAATACTGTCGTTCTTTTTGCGTGACAAAGTAGCCTATCTTCGTTTCGTCCATTCAGGGCAATTAAACGTCGAGATGTACCATATGTCGTCCTTTCGGGGCAAAATGACGAAAAGTCGTCCTATAGTGCCGAAGAGCCGGCCTGGCTTAATCGGTAGCGCGCTCGACTCTTAATCGGGAGGTCGTGGGTTCGAGTCCAGCCGGCGGCAGGTTGGTTTCCTGTCCTTCGGATTGAGACAGTAAAAACCGAAGTTCCCTGTCACAGTAGGTGACGACACGTTAAAGAATCATCACTACTCAATGGCCGTAAGTGCCGAGCATAGGCCAAAATTTGAAGCCCTTCAACGGCATTTGGTGATCTCTCGATTTGAGTGAAAGATTGTCGAGTGGGACGTTAAACAACAAAGAAAAAAACCTTTAATGCTGAAAGAACGAACTAACGAAATGACACAAATCCGTAGTACAGTGCAAACTTAAGTAGATCTAATGCATAAATTTTTACATTGAATATTTACACTACTCGTAGATTTTCTAAACTTAAATCCACATTTTAATACTTGAATCTTCCTTCACGACGTTAGCGGCCCCGGTCAAAGTTCAATCGGCTAATACTGTGGAATGACGGCCACACGTGTAACCTATGTCGTATTAAAAATTGTATATGGCAATGTCCCCTCTTTAAGTGTACCGCTACAGCGCATTCATTCCGTCCATGTACTTCTGACATTGATAAAATGAGGGTCCGTACCTTTCGATCCAATGCCCTATCGATTTTGTTTTCGAATGTAAGGCCTACGTAGGCCTACATATACATGCATTCCATATTTGGGTGTTTATAAATGTTCCTGCGGTTTGTTTTTCGCCGTTAATGTGATATATCGCCGGCAGGGGTCAACAGCGATATTTTATGTCAAAGAAAACCCTTTTTCTATCTAATCTAAATCTAATGATTTTTATATTTAAATTAATTTCATGGTTTTAAGGCACTCGAAAAAACAAATCGATATATCATGTTCTCAGGTTTTATTAAGGCCTAGGCCTACTAGTGGTTTTACCTAAAAAATCAGAATATGATAAAATATTACCAAAAAATCGTGGTAAATTAGAAATGGAGCAAATGTAATTCGGCATGGAGTAATTAATATCGGTTGACCGACGAGTAATTTCGTCACCAACATCTATATACACACACAATTTTATTAGAGATCTACACCATTTCAAAGTGATTTTCCTTCAAATTAAATGAAAGTATAAAATATAAATATTATTTAATATTCTATACAATACTGCAAATCACCGAAAGTTAATTCGAGTTAGGTTGCAACTTGAAAAGTTAGGATTTACGTCTTCGACAACGCGATCGTATTTGCTTGCGATTCGTTAAGTTCTTTAATGACCTCTATTGACCTTTACTGTCTGTCCTCGTTATTTCCGATGACGTCACAGTGGGGCATCATCCATAACAACATTTCTGAGCAGCTGGCACGGAAGCGCCAACAATCGGAAGAGAAGGATAAAGCGATTTCTACAAAGCATATCACAAATTTTTTCCGTAGATTATTCAATATGGGTAAGTTTTATTATTTTGTGAAGGGCTTTATCTATTTTTCTTTTGGGGGGACATGGCCCATGGCGCTGAAATTTGGAATTTAGCGGCATTTTGGTTCAAAATTGGGAATTTTTTCTTATTTTTCAATTTTTATTCTGTTTCATCTTAAACATTTTTAATATCTTTTTATTGTTTAAGCTGCCTTACTTTAACTTTCAAGAAAAACGCGATGATTGAAAATATAGCATAAAAATAAGAAAATGAGAAATAATGAAAATATATTATGCCATGTTCCTAAATGGGACTTGTTGGCAAAAAATTGAAAAAAAAAATATTTTCGATTGGGAATATAGCCCAAAATCTAAATATCTGGACCCAATACATGTATATTAATTTGTAGGGAAAAAATCCACGTATATTCTAGTGTTAATAAGCAAGTGATACTTATAAAATTCCGAACATGTAAATCAAGTGCAAATTATATTTTTTTTTATTATAAGAGAGATGATAATTTATGTTTTTAGAGAAAAAAATGATATAATTCTTATGATAATTACAGGGCCTCCATGGTCGAGTGGTTAGAGCATCGCGCTTTGAATCATGAAGTCCCTCACTTCTGTTCATACAGGTTCGAGCCCAGATGGAACCAAATATATGATAATGTCTTTCCAAAAAGTCGATACCAAAGTATCTATTACAGTTTGTCGTAACTGATAACAGCATTTGTCTCCCCTACAAACGTCTATTCAGCTCGTAATAGACAAAACCAACAGAATTTCTATACAGTCAGCTTGCCCGCCATTTTGTTTGTAGCTAGATCGACTTTGTACGAGCTCGTCACGCGGGGTGTTCAAATACGATTTACAACATAGCAGGGACGCGCGCGCGTTTTATAATAATCTTAAAGTTTGATTTTATAATGATAACTTGGAGTCATAATGACCAGAGTGTAATGGAAGCTAATATAATTGCTCATGGAAAGACCATGTTTTCGTACTCATGAAATAAGTACTAAACTAAAGCGTTATATATGGAGTACTATATAAGGCATGAATTCATACTGTCCTTGTTTGTGTTTGCATTTTATTTCATGTTAAAATAATCTTATTGAAATGTGCTTATATTATCGGTCGGATATTGTTGAGAAAATAACCGGCTATCGTCCACAAGCAGCGCTATTTAACGTCTTGGCAACTTCGGAAAATTATGACGATGGGGTACATAATCTTAAATCAGATTTTATATGATTTTTTTTTTTTAATAATTACGAATTTTCATTTCGATAGAAGCCTGCGTCAACTGTTTCTGAACTCGGACAAAATTAGTAGCATCTAGTGTTTTTTTTCGTTCACTTTTTGTGATCATTTTCTTCCGCTAAATTGCCGGGTACATCCAGAACATCTTCTATTTTATTACAAGAAAGTGTGTGTTTGATACATTTATATATATACATGTATATCAGTAAATCGTTTGTACCTATCCATTGCTAAATATTTTATATTGTATGTGGTAATTTTGAATGTGTCTGTTGCATTCATTTGTTTGTTTGTTTGTTTTTATATCTATTTAGATCTAACATTAAAAAAATACACTGTCGTGTATCCATATTTTAATTCTATTTCATGTAAATGTTCTTGTTACATTTTATTACATTTTACATAACGAAAATTTAGTACGTTGTCGGGCCTTCATTATTTCAGTTCTGTTCTACGGAGCCCGGGAGATGACATAGTGGTGTAAAAAATTATTCAATGCGAACTGGAATATTGGAATAATATTTTCTCTCAATGATTATTCTGTTCGTAATTTAAAAAAAAAAACCCACTATGCTCCTGGGCTCCGTACTGTTCAGTAACTTTTATTTTATTTTTTCAGTTTAGGAAAAATAATATCTAGATCCTTTATTAAAGTTGTCATTTACTCATTTCCAATTCTGGTAAATTGAAAATGAGTACCCGACTACATTTGTACTCATTTTCAATTTACAAAAATTAAAAATTGCGAATGAATAACCGACAATATTATATTATCTGTGATTTTCTGCCATTGTTGATAACAATCGATATATTATGGTCTTCAGTATTCTCATTGGACAGCGGTTATATGTTAATTAACCTTAACATATGGATACTTTGGACTTATCTCGTTTCTCTATAAGAACAATGCGGCCAATGTATTGATACATACTTTTATTTAATTCGGAACGCCCCTAATTCACTGTTCTACGCCCGCCCACTCGTGACAACGGCTCCGACGTATTTCAACCTCCGTCAATACTGTAAACATTATATCATGACCGAACACTTGAGATGAGCGGGCTTAACTCGATTCCAAATGATTTATTGATATTAAACATCAAAACTGTAGTTATGAAACATATTGATTTACTTTATATAGAGAATTATAGGGGTGGATGCAAGAATTTTCAAAGTATTCTAGGGCTACCCCCCCCCCCCCTCCCCCCCCCCCCCCAAAACACACCCCCCCTCCCCCCCCTCCCCTTTCTTTATTTACATCTATTTGACCCTTTCAAATGCCAGTGAGTTGTCATCTTTGTTCGTTGATACCTGATGGGAAATTTTCATTCATGTAGCAGTTTGTTCCTCTCAGTTCACTGGATTTTTTTTCTATAAATGGCTGGAAAATCAATAATTAATTTCTCGAAATTTTCGCGCCTCGATCCGCTTGGCAACGATATTCTAACTCCAAGCTTGGGCCATGTCGTCAGATATTGTCTGGAAGCTTTTGAAATTCCTATTTTTGTTTATAAAAAGTACGTGTCTCTAAAGTATATATATATATATATATATATATATATATATATATATATATATATATATATATATATATATATATATATATATATATATATATATATATATATATAATAGTAAACTAGTGTTAGGCCTACTCTCACCTCCGCCTCATTTAACAAGTTCTGGATCCGCATCCCAAGGCACTGCCTTAATCAAATACACGCCCCTCTCTCTTACCTAAAATCCTGCATCCGCCTTTGCATATTTAAATCGGGGAAACTCAGGTGCTCATTGTAACAACCGGGAACCCATTTTAAATAATATAAAAAAAAACCCGCATTTTGTTTGTTTTTTCTTCCGTACATTTTGGATATGGTTAAAGCGCGATTTGAAATACACACACACACACATATATATATATATATATATATAATCGTCGAAATGGCACAAATCAGACACTTTGCATATACCTTTAATTTGGCGTACAAAAAGGATGCGTACGTTTTTTACACTCTTATTTTATCCGTCAGCGTAGGTACAATGAGTCGAGGTAATTTTATCCTTTTTTACATCTTATTTCAGATTTCATAGATTATCAGAAAGAGATGGAGTCAATTATTCATCACGTGGTTAAAAAATATGTAAGTACACGTAAAGTTCTCGTTTTAAAATTATTAAAAATAAGTTTACAAGAATAAGAAAACAATAGGTCGTGTTTCACATGACACAGCCAAGATCCTCAAGACAGTCACAATTTATTTTTCTCCAATATTCACAGAATTATCCTTAAAACTATTACAAAACCATCAACCTATTATCCACAGGGGAGGGGTGTGGATGACAAGCTACAAGCTTTATGATGTCACAATATAATTTATGACGTAGAACTTCTGTGACTTCCAGACTGCATTATATATTTATGTCAGACATGATTCGGGTATGCTTAGATCTATATAGACATAGAGACCATGCATAAATCCAAACTTCGAAACAGCGGCCACGCCGTCTACGCTAGCTCTTCGACTTGGCTAACAGTCTACATTCTTCAAATACAATTCCAAACCCGCGTATTTTGTTATGCTTCAACTGTCGTGGACGTTTTGTCACGTGGTGTGAAATATACTTTAACTGTATTACTACGGACCGAATCTATCTTATTACGCAGTTATGAGAGAAATATGTCTTTGATAAACTGCTCAGACAGAAAATTTGCGACTTTTAACAACTGCTAACTAACTAACTGATGACAAAGCGATAATATTCTGGACTGTGCTGGTCATTAGATGATTAACAACTTTCCACATACTATTCTGTAAATTTCGAAGTAAAAAAATATTGTCATATTGCATACAAATGTGTTTACTTTTGTTATCTCTACGTGCAAAGTTTGAAATGAACCGATTGTTTGATTTTCAAGACAAAGTATGTGTTATATACTGACCAGTGACTTGGTTATCAGGTTTGAACAACTTGGTTCTAATGAAGATACAACAATTCTATACTCCATATTATAAAAGGTTTACCTCATTAAGTTCATTCATTTTTACTATGTTTTACTTTTGTTTATCATCAATTTCAGAGAGATGTATTCAGTACACTCCAGACGAGATACTGGGGGGAAGTACATCGCAAACAAATAGCCCTCCAGACTGAGAATGAGAGTTACTTGGCATCAAAAATGGTCGATATCAAGAGAGACATCCAGAACAATGGTCAAAACAAAGCCCAGCATGAAGAAACCATTCGACAGCTCCGATCAATGGAGGGCATTCTGAAAAACCATTTACTGGATGCGATTCAGGAGCGATATAATGCAGAATATTCAAATATGAAATCAGTGGTATCAAAATGTACTCACCGTATGACAAATGCCCTCGAACGTGAGATCATCAGGAGGGCTTTCTCTATGAGACAAGACCAGGAGGAAGAACAGAAAAGCCTCAAATCGGAGAGAGATGATATTGGTAATTGTGCAATGTCAGCGATACCTGTTAAAGTGGAATTGGACGTCAAGGAGACGGTTAATAAAATAAGAGAATCGATGGAGAATGAGATAATGGAGGAAAATGAAAAAATGTTGAGGGAGAAAATGGCCAGAAAGGAAAAAAATCTTGAGAAAATCCTGAGACAACAGATGATTGAAGAAATTAAAAGAAAAGAAGAACAGATGATTGATGAGTTAAACTCTCAGATTAAAGAAAGGGAAAGCTTATACCATCTTTCACTGAACACGGAATTCCACTACAGAGAAGCTCCGTCTGGACCCCAAGCAGAAGACTATTTCCAACTACACAACGATAATACTGTAAATATAACAGAGATTCAATTGTCTAATGAAAAGATGGCCAATATTGAACAAATGGTATGTAATGAAGTTTTGGAATATAGGAACAGGCTTTTCGAAAAGAATGAATTTGAAAAGCGCCAAAAAACGGATGAGTTCAACAAGGAAGTCTTAGATATAAAGAACCAACAAATTCGGTCATTGGCCAGGCAACGGGAGCTGTTAAAACTTCAGTCGGAAGTCAGACTGAAAGAATTTGAACGGCTACTGAGGGCAGAAGGAGAGCAGAATGTCCGAGAACAAGTAGAATTGGATTTAGCTGTTCTCGAAAAAAGAATACGAAATGATAGAGAAGTCAAAATCAGGGAAAACATTGAAAAAGAACGACAGCTTCCTCCATCTTCATCAGTTTCTTCCAAAAAGCGATCTAGGTTGCAAAGATTTTTAGATTTCATCTGCTGCAGAGGTCGACAAAGCATATCAGTTGTGACCTCTACCATCAAACAGAAATAAAAGTTCCAGCATAATTATGAAAATATTTCAAATTGCTCTAAATTGAACACGAAATATAAAGGCGAATTTACATTTTGTACAGCAGTGCGGTCACGTGATGTGTGTCTGGCTTATTAATGGATATGGTGGAGCATCAACCAGAGGCAGAAATAATTTTGGTTGTTTAAAACTTTTTTTTAAAAATTTTATTTTTAATTTGGGAAAAATATGGCATTGTCAAGGTAATTTTATACAACAGCATGATAATAACACTTGGAAATTGATAACATAAACACTTTGATATAGACGATTTTTACGAACACATAAAATCCCCTTTGAATATGATTGCTGATGTAACTGCGAGAAACCATCCTCTGTAGGATTGATTATGTCACAAAAACCTTCTTGCATGTGATTTTGGTAACAGAAAACCGTATATTATTTGTTCAAATAATAGAAACCTACATGCATGTCTTTTAAAAATAACATTTATAAATAGTCTACGCCAATGTAGTAATGTATATCCCTGGAAGGCTGACACCTCTGTGAAAAAACAAAACCTTTGTCACCAAACGAAGGGATCACAGATGCCTTCTCTAATATAAGCATAACGATACCTATGACCATTTTCACTGTAACTGCATATATATGATTTATGCTAATTTCCAAAGTCCACGCAGGCCATACTCGAATATTTCTCACTATGGGCTAACTATGAAAGGCTAGTCCAGGATCCAAACGTAAATTCAGATAAAGAAAGATACCTGCTTTTTATATTTGTTATTTGTGTAAATTCCATGGGACCAATTCTATTGATATTTCACACAAGGATTCAGTAATAAAATATCCTATTTGTGCCCCATCCCGAACATGTATCCTGCTCTGATGGGCCTGCAAATTGTTATTGTCATAAAGGTAGTACCACACTTTTGGTTTTTTTATATTGCGTTGTTTAGGTCTGGGACGTTCAAGTCAAATCGCTGGGCTAACCTATAACCCCGAGCTTCCATTTGAAAATATTTATCTATAGTCCGAGAGGACTACGGATTCTTCGGATTGCACTATACCGAATTTTACGTTTACATGTTGGGTAAACCATAGTTTATATTGGGAAATATTCTATCATAGCCTGAGTGACCTTTGAAATAGGAAATACCTTGAGGGGTTGTACCTGATTTCAGGATTCTTTCTCATATTTTTCTACCGGTCTAGTGGATTTCAAGTATACGTGCTATGCTAATATTTCAAAGTTAGTCCATATTGGGAAATATTCTAGCATAGCCTGCGTGGACCTGTGAAATTAGCATAAATCGCAAATATCACAAAGTGGTGTACCTGACTTCGGGACTTGTATTCTACAGGTTAAGGGGTTTTGGAATATATATTATTTTTACGTATTCATACTGGGTTTGGCACAATAAATTACTTAAGAACTACTTAAGACTAAAATTTTACTCAAATTTGGCTGTTCCTGAAATCAGATTGGCTGAGCAAACCAAGTTGAGAATATTCTAGTTTAGCCTGGACCTATGGAATTAGCATAAATCGTTAATGTCATAAAGGGGGTGCCATACTTCGGGGGTCTTTATCATTGCGTTTTGGTCTAGGGCATTCGGGCTTTACCTTTATTTTAAGTCAAATGTTGTCTGGGCTAAATTATAACCCCGAACCTCCATTTAAAAAATATCTTTCTTTAGTCCGAGATAAACACAAATATCAAATATCGAAAATGGTTGGTACCTCGGGGCTCTTTCTAAAAGTGTAGTATGGATTTAGAGGATTTGGAGTTTACCTTAGTTTTACGTCTACATATTTGGCTAACCTCCCATTTTCAACCAATAGTGTTAATAGTATAATCTGTGTGGACATTTGAAATTAGCGTTAATCGTAAATGCTATAATGTGGGTATCATACTTTGGGGATCGTTATCATGGCGTTGTTTCGGTCTAGGACGTTCGGACTTTACCTTTATTTTAAGTCAAATCTCTGGGCTAACCTATAGTCCAGAGCTTCCATTTGGAAATATGGGAAATATGTTTGTGCAGCACAGTACGGGACTCTTTCATAGAGTATAATACGGATCTAGGGGATTTGGTCTATGACTTAATTTTACGTCTTCATATTTGGTTAACCTCCCATTTTAAAACAAAACAATAGTGTTAAATATTCTATTATAGTTTGGGCGGACGTTTGAAATTAAATTTAAAAAATAATAACAATCAATAAAATGGGGCACTATACTTTAGGTCTATTTCCAATTTTTTCTACGAGTCACCAGTGTGAAGCTAGCCCACAATTCTAAACCTGCATGCATTATATAGTCAAAGATATATCCAGTTTTTCTTACAATTAAAACACTGTCAATTGATGGTTACTAAACATTGAATTTTCATGTCTTTTTTTCATTTTGAAATTAAAGCAAGATATATCATTTGCTATGTACTTAAAGAATTACTTATATCATCTACCGCCACCGGGTCAAAGTCAGTGTGGAAACGTCATTAATGACTTACCTGGTCGCCGCCATTTTTTTCATGAATCATAGGTATATTTTTTATGAATCATGTAATTGACAATTTATCATCTTGAACCCGGTCATGAAGCCTATTAATTTTGCTGTTTCATTTTATATCTACCAACTGTGAGTGCTACCATATGATCTAAAACTAAAATATATGAATATTCATTTTGAACTGTGCTCTCCCAATGCCTACTTATATTTAGGAGTGAACAAGTTCATATTGCATGTAAAATTAATATGAAAATTTGATTTTAAATCATATAGTCCTGGATTCTGATTGTGTACTTAACCAATCTTTGAAATAGGCAGGTCCAAATGTGACTTCCGGGACTGGTGAGCTAACTGGCATTCTTGTCTAAGCAAAACACTTAAAATCTGCGTTGATGATAATTCTCAACCGCCAGAGTGTGTCAACCACTACATGTAGTCATGAAGCAAATTTGATAGCAACTGTGACGTGGTTATCCGGAAATGTGTCCGCCGTACTGAATAAAAGTATTGAATATTGGGGAGACCTCATCTCTCTCTCTCTCTCTCTCTCTCTCTCTCTCTGGAAATAAACTATTTTAACAATAACACAATCGGAGAATGAAAGAAATGCCAACGGTGGGTGATAAATTAATAGATAATTGAAAATTAAAATCAAACAAATTAATAACTAAAGTTAAGCTAAAATTAAACTACCAACGAAATGTGAATAGAATTAGATCCAAGTAAAAATAACCCAAAACTATATAGTTACTAAAATTTAATAAATTTGTCTATAAAGTCAAAACACGTTAAATTTTATCGATCAAATTCATTTATCGATCAAATTTATTTAGTAACTTTGCAGGTTCTTGTTATTTATCGCCCTTTTATATATTTGTAACATATTTAAAGGTGCCTTCATATTTTCATATTTATCAACCTCAGCGGTAGTTTGGTTTTTAGAACTTTAGAATGTCTACATTCTAACTATCATACATACGCATACTTATTGAAGTATTACGGAAACTGAAGTTTCGAGATAATAACGCAAAATTTCGAGATGATATTTTGAATTTTAGATATAATAAGGACTCGAAATTTTTAATTATTATCTTGAAATCTCGAGATAATTCGAAATTTTCAGATACTTATTTTAAATTGCGAGATAATATCTTGTAATTTCAAAAAAGTATTATCTAAAATTAAAGTTATTATCTCGAAACGGAATAATATATCGATAGTTCAAGTTATTTTCTTAAAATTTCGAGATACTATTTTATACACATGACAAAAATTCGCTTCGGTAAAAAAAAAAGCGTCGGATGGGTATACAAGAGGTTTATCAAAAGTAGTTATAGGCAGCTCCATAGTGCGCCATTTGAATTTAACCGCCACTGATGACGTCATCAGAATGCTGGCTTCTGATTGGTCAATTCAAATGGCGCTATGGAGCATCCTGTGACGTCATAACCGTAAGTGCGTCATACCGGAAGTGAGGTAATACCAGAAGTGCGTCATAACGGAAGTGAGGTCCTGTTGTCATGGCAATAAAGAGAAAGAGCCAATCGTTGAGCTTGGAGGCGTGTCTATGACCGGAAGTGGAAGGTTGTGGGGGCGGCCATTATGGCTAAAGAGCCAATAAGAGCCTTCGTTACAAGAGGTCGGGGTCACGAGAGTTCACGAGAAGTCAACGGCTGGAGAGAGAAATTGGGTTTTTCCAGTTTTGGGGTGAGAGTGAATCTATTTTTAGAACCGAAACTTTGGGTTTTTCCAGTTTTGAGCTGAGAGTGAATCTATTTTTAGAACCGAAACTTTGGGTTTTTCCAGGTTTGTGAAACCAGTAGTTGGTGGCGCCACCGTCGGTGAGAGTGTACATGCGCAAGCGCGAGAAGCGGTAGGCTGAGCTCGACTCAAGCTTGTACTAAGACTTGTAGAGTATGTACAAAGGGAGATCACTCTGTATAGACTTTATAGGTGGAACAAAGGGAGATTACTCTGTATAGACTATAGAGATGGGGCAAAGGGAAATCACTCTGTATAGACTGTATAGGTGAAACAAAGGGAGATTACTCTGTATAGACTATAGGGGTGGAACAAAAGGGGTGATGACTCTATATGGACTGTATACACTAAACCAGAGAGGGAGGGTGGGTAGTGAAACAGGAAGTATAGGAAGGGTAGCCATCTTGGGTATGGAATCATGGGATATCTAGTTTTTCAGGGACTGACTAATCTCACGGCAGGAGAGAGAGAGATACATAGAACATGAAAGTGTGTAACGTACTCAAAGTTTGTCAAAGTGATCAAGTGTGTACCGTGGAACGAGTCCAGATATGGCTTTCAGAGGTGTGGAATCTACAGAACCTAACTATATTGGCACGAGTCCAAATAATGCATATCGGAAGTGTGGAACCTACAGAACCTAACTATATTGGAACGAGGCCAGATATTGCGCTTCGGAAGTGTGGCACTAACAGAAACTAACTATATCGGCACAAGTCCTGATATGCCACTTCGGATGTGTGGCTCCTACAGAACCTAACTATATTGACATGAGTCCAGGTATCGCACTTTTCAGGTATGACATCTACAAATTGTTAACTATATTGAAATCGGTCCAGATATTCCATTTGTGAGGCGATGAACATCCTGCTGAAGATAGTACATTATTAGATGAGAGATGGTGCAAAAATGGTATTATTATTATTATAATTAAGTCAGTATCTCGTGCTTTAAAATGTCTGATAAATATGATCCATTAAAACAAACACTCTTGATAAAATACTATCTTATTTATTTTTTTATTTTGTTTTACAATTTATTACAATTGTATATTACATTCTGTGTGCATTTAACCACTTTCCTAATACGCATGCTTCTACGATGACAACAGCAATTTTTATGTAGAGCACGAACTACATCAACACGATCAATTTCTCTACCCCCAAAACAAAATCACAAGATAATCTCAATCATTATAAATAAATTGTATTTCTTTGTTTTCTGTGTATAATTTTTCATGACAATACTTTAATCATTCTTAAAACTTTTCGTCCATTGCTTGAATAGTATCTAAATTAATTGCAATTCGAATTTTTTTTATAGTAAAATAGTTTATTTAAAACTGCCCTACTTATTAATCATGAGTACATGTAGTTGGTCATTCTCCCCAGCCTTTATATATTTCAATAAACATTTAATGTTAATCTCCACAAAGTATAGGACAATCCTTTAAAAAAATCATTTAACTTTTCTTGTAAGAAATGTCATTACTGTTTATCTCATCTTATTCATTTTCATCATTTTACAATGTTGACATAAAGATGCTCCAATACAGATTATTGTTTTTGATCAAATATTTGTTTTTGATAAAGAACTGATGAGTTTAATTTGTAAAATTAAAAATAATATTATACACATAAGCTACGAGCCTATAATTTGACAATTTCCTGTAAAGGATTTATATTGTTTACACAAGAAATGTATACAGAATTTATGAAACGTTTTAGAATGTATTATTTTTTTCAACTCTGCGAGTCTTAACTGGCGATGTAAAGCAATTTTGTGTTTACCAGTAAATAGACAGACATGTATAGTCTAGGATGTTATGGCTAGTATAGTCTAGGCTGTTATGGTTAATATAGTCTAGGCTGTTATGGATAGTAATCTTATAATGGTTAACGTAAAATGAAATATTTAAAACGATAAAGAGAGGGAAAAATTGATTAAATTTGAATGCTGTAATTAAATGTACTAACATACTTGTAAGTACAAATGTTACGTTACAAAAATCACTGGCAATTCTCCTTCTATATTTATAGCTTGACGTAATGTCAAAAGGTGAAAATACATGTATATCATTAAAACAATAAAATGTTATTTCATGGGGCAGAGAAACTGATCACACAATACATGGTTATAATTAACATACAAATACATGAGTATGTATGATTGTACGTCTAGTAGGCACTTAGATCTACCATTGAGTTCATATCACAAAACATTATTGAAAAAAAAACTTATAAATAAAACATATTACAATGTACACATATAAGTTAAACTTTACAAAATAAACAACCTTGAATTCTGTCAAATCATGTAGAATCTTATTTATGTCTGCAACATAGATATAAATGACGTCATCAATATAAGTCCATGTCTTAGTACTTTATCATTATGAAGAAATTTTGGAAGTCAAAATCTGGTATGGTATATATGTTAATTTTAAAAACAAGATGGCATATGACAAAATATGAGTTGTGTCACATATGTATAACATTATAAATGATATTGAACAGATTACTGTCATATCTGAGACATGAACGTGATGACCAAACACTGAAATTGGCTTGATAGGGACTTACATCATGGCCAATATCACACACAGGCTGGTAACATCATTTGGGTGCACACTGTAGGTGACATTACATGTATCAATATAATATTATATGAATATGCAAACACGTACACAATGTTATATTCTAACATTATAAATGATAAGGCTCAAAACCATTGACATTTTATATGGGCCATTATCATATAAGTGATTGAAGCAAAACCAGTATGTAAATAATACCCACAATATAGTATTTATCAAATTGAACCACTTAAAAACTGAATAATTCAACCGTACTATATATATATATATATATATATATATATATATAACACTGGTCCTGATCTTATTTCACTAAATATATAGAAATGTATAGCAACTTTTAGTACTAACAGCTAATGGTTCTTTAATGACCCTAAAATTGAAGAGAGAGAGAGAGAGAGAGAGAGAGAGAGAGAGAGAGAGAGAGAGAGAGTGAGAGTGTGGGAAATTGACACCAGACATTACTGTTTTATATAACAATATGTCACAATAAACTATGACATTTGTTTAACTTCCACTTTAATGTCATTATAATGATTATTTTACATTATCAAGATTTCAATATGTTTCATAATCAAATACTAAATGTGCTATGTTTCATAATCAAATATTAGGCGTGTTTGATGTATTAAATAACATATTTTACCTTGCTTATCATCTTAAACTGACAAATGGATAAATTGATGTCCATCAAAAATTACAAAATACAACATGGATAACAAAAACAGAACATTATCAAAGTCAATATACCAAAAACATCGAAAAAATGTTTAAGTAAGTTCTCATGAGGTAAATATTGTGGATAGACAAATAAAGACTTTACAAGACTTTAAAATAATACCTGTTAAAAAGTTACAGGTTTGTTAAGTAAAAATTTCATAGATCGAGAGCCATCACTTGGAAATATTAAAAGTTCAAATAAAATAATGATAAATAAAACATCCCCTTTTCCTAGGATTTTAATTGCAACATCTGAAACAAATCTTCTCAAAAACTGGTTTGATACACATCTACAATCATTGGTATAACATTTAATATGAGGTGTGTGAACACTATCACTACAAAAAAGGCCAGAGTCCAGCACACGGTACAATTCAGAATTAGGTCCAAAATTTTTAAACTTTGACAAATCCTAAAATATGATTGGCTGAGCAGGCCAAGTAAAGAATATTCTCAGATTTCAAAAAATTTTCAAATTTTATGGTGATTATGGTACAGGATGTGCAACTTGTTTATGAGATGAGTTCCTGCTCATCACAGCAAGTTACTTAAGTTTATCATATTTACATTAGCATGGAGAAATTTACTGTATGACCTTTACTAAATAATAAATAATTAGTTAATAAATAAAACAACAAACTCGTAGTAAACTTGACCAAAAAAAATCACATTTTATCAGTCGAATTATATGTTGTATGTTATATTTCTTTAGCACGTCAAAGATATATAAAAGTTTGGTCAATGGTTTTGTCAATTTTGCAGTTCCAAAAACCACAACAAGATGGTCCATCAATCTAGGTCCATCACAATTAATCTAAATGAACACTTAACAAAAAGTAAAAAATAGAAGTCTCACAGCAAGACTTAATATTATAGTCACATGAGCTGTACTTTTTTTTTTGTTCAGATAGATTTTCCTACAAATGGATTGTGTAATTCTACAGTTTTCAGATGACAAACTTTTAATATGATCATAAAAAGAGAAAATAATGATAGAGCACTGACCAAAATTGTGTTACAAGTGCATGTAGAGCAACCATTTCTTCTATACTTTGTTAGTGAGGGTAAATAGTAACTGAAAGTTAATGCTTTTCTATAGTTAACAGTTATTCTTTCTTTTTGTTAGGCAGAGTTATCTCCCATGTCAGCAGGTGTCAATTGTGATATCATGTTTTTTTACGTGAGAAAACAACGTCATTTTCACACAAACATGACATCACAATTGATAACTTTTCTAAATTTTATGCACAAACAAATTACATCACAATCGATACCTACTACGAGTGGTGGTAACTCTGGATAACGAAAATACCTAACAATATGAGTTAATTTTTTGTCAAAAAGGATGAAACTATAAAACGGTCATTTCTACATTGACATATACAATACAAAAATAATTCTTAACTTAACTTCTTAATGTGACCCTATGTAGCACAAACAATTGTAGCATGCACTAGTTCTTAATCTAATCATACAATTAGTATAATCCTAGACTTACAAAACACTAGCCTGTTTTATATATAGAGTAAAAATCACAACATACATATAAAAAATAAACATAAATGAGTATCACATGTGGGGAATTATAAGACAATAAAGCACGTTATTACAAAAATATGAAACATATATTCACAACATATAAACACTTGTTCGACATGATACACATCTAGCTACCATTTACAAATCTCCATAGGAAACAGCTCAATAACATATATATAACAAGTTCAAGTATACAAGAAAAATGGGGGTTAGGAGAGTTTGTTGAAAAAAAAAAAATTTCCAGAACGGATAAATATGGAAGCCTGTATGTGCCACATTAAAATTATTTCATCTGGTAGCAACAAGATATCTCATGTGCATTATGGCACCTACAGGCTTCAATAGAGCAACTATGGTGAAGGAATAAAAGATATACAAGTAAATTGAAACTTGACTTGAGATATTTAAATTGCCCCTTCTACTTTTTAAGAAGATTACTGATATTCAATTGAAGTTAAAAATATCTCTAAAAAGGATAAAACTTTCTGAAAAATGACTTGAATAAAAATTGTAAATTCATCAGTAAAATCTTTAATGTTTTCAACAGAATTCTCTGGCAAGTTTAGCATCTTTGGAGCTTATACTACCCTTTATAATGTAAAGATAACAAACAACAAAAATCATGTAACATTCTCAACATTCTCTAGGGATTAAAAATAAACAAGGAAAAAACCTTTGTCAACACCAAAATATTCTCGGTAAAACCAGGAAAATGATTAAATTATATCAAAATAATTACTATATAGTACAACCTGATAACAACACAAGTTCTACATAATATTATTTTATTCATACTATTTATTTGAAAAACACTCAAGTGTAACTGTGCAGAACATTGAAAGTGACAGTAGACACTTCTATCCTATTATCCAAGTCTTTATATACATGTTGTTCATGTTTATTTTAACGGGATCATATGTAAATGGAATTATCTATCATATGTACTAATTTATTCCAATATTTATATTTAAGCAGATATTATGAGTATTAATAATGAATTTGTGCTTTTTAATGTTATTCAAGTTTGGGATAAATTCCAGCAGTTCATATCTTTACTTAACTGTACACACTAAAAAGACCAACAGAGAGTGGATCAGTATGGGAGGAAGTATTTATGATTTGATACAAACTGCGAAATCTGGTAATCAGATTATATATATGTACTTGTAAACAAAACATGGGCATCTAATTAAATTCCATAAAAGGTAACCTCTGCAACAAACAACATGCAGGTTGAGCTTGACCAGTATTTAGTTGCTGACCTAATCATGCTAATTGAAATCGAACTTTGGTTGAAAAAGGAGTTACAGTAAAACCTGCTATAGCGGCCACCTCTATATAAGGATCACCTGTCTATAAAGGCCAGTTTTGAAAAGTCCCTTGACTGCATATTTCAACTAAACTGAACCTAGTAAATTTCTCAAGGCATGGGTTATTTTGGACTCGGCAATAAGGTATATATATTAGAGTTGAAATGTAAATGACCATTACAATATTTGGTCTCATGTGTAGTATCAGTATACCACATTGTCAGAATCATTTTTTTGCAATCAAAACTTGACATGGAAATGATAATCTAGGTATGGGAGAATTTCTCCTTCAAAGTTCTCTAGATTTAAACATACTGTTAGGTAGTTAATTCAAAATTTCATTATCATCTTCATTTAAATACTAAACAAATTCTAATTAAATATCTGACTTTCAAAATTCCATATACTTTCTGGAGGACAATGCACATACAGTAATTGGCATATAGAAAATTATTTGCGGGTATGAGAAAAACTAAGGGAAGTCTAAGGAATGAAAGAAAAAACTACACATGTAGAACATTGCAGAAAATGAGAAATATTGTAGAAAATGAGGAATATTGTAGAAAATGAGAAATATTGTAGAAAATGAGAAATATTCTGATATGGATTGAAAAGTAGTCATGAATATTCAAATATTTTCTTTTGGTATATAGCTCTAGTATGTATACCTATTTTCTTGGTTCATGACATGGATTAAAGAGTTTAACCTATGACCTATTACTATAAAGTACAGTGGAAGCTTGGCTTAAGAACAACTCCTTTCAAGAGACCACCTTGCATTTAACACCATAATCATTCAGAATTTAGGAAAATTTCTTTGTAAATACTGAAACACTCTCAAGCCTTAACTCAAGAGACCATCTGACTAATTAGACACCTGTGAGCCCAAAATTTAGGTGGTCTTATTAAAATTCACATAAGAAAAACAATATAGACATTAGACCAAAGATTAGACAAGTTTACACTAACAGACCGTGGTCTGCCTACAAACTGTGTACCTCTGGTACTCAAATACTTTCAAAAATACATATCAGGATGACAATAATAATTGTTTAATCTCTATAAGTTATAAATGTATAGTCATGTTCTCTATTCTCTTAGTATGTTTCATTCTGGACCATATATACAAAGCATTTCAATACAATATTTATTTAAGTATAGTTAAACAAATCATTTTCTTTTTTTTTTCCAACAAATCATATTGAGATGTTAATTTTCTCTACAACCAGCCCAATTCTTACAAATTTATATTCACAACATTATCTTGCAGTTGTTTCTTCCCAACACAAAAATGATCTTATAATTTAATTTTCTCAACATTATCATGATAATCTTACAATTTTGTATTCTCAATATCTTATAATTTTGTATTCTCAATATAATTTAATGATTTTGTTTTCTCAACATAATCTTACAATTTTGTATTCTCATCATAATCTTACAAATCTATATTCTCAACATAATCTTACAATTTTATATCCTCTACATAATCTTACAATTTTGTATTCTCAACATAATCTTACAAATCTATATTCTCAACATAATCTTACAATTTTGTATTCTCAACATAATCTTACAATTTTGTATTCTCAACAAAATCTTACAATCTCATACTGTCAAAACACTACTACAATTTTATTCCTGCACTATCAACAGATTATCTTTAAGTATATACTAGTACCATAACGTGTAAATATTATTATCTGTTCGGAGCCAATATAACTATATCTACTCTCAACACACTAATATTACAATATCACTCTCTGTACTCTCAACTATACAATGTTTGACTATATATTATTTCTACTCTTTTCCTACATTGAGTATTTGAAAATGTGACCTTTACTACAAGTGGTTTATAAAATAAAAGAAAGTTAGTATACATTTATGTGTAACTCAGGGCAGGTGCTTGCCTTTAAGAAATGATGAATATAGAAGGAGATGGTTTGATCCTTTGATTGACTCATTAGTTTCTAAAATAGTCAACCAAACACAATTTTCAACTCTTATAGAGCAATTAGAGTGTGCAATGGATAGTATGCATGTTTACAATCGAAAAGTCTAAGAAAAGATGTAGAACCACACGGGCACTTAAGCCCTGGCATCCAACTGTCAATACAGATGCTTAACCAATTGAGCTACCTGGTAACACATACCCATCCCCTGTCACACTGTTCTGATAACCAACATTGTGGGACAAGCTTAAGAATGGCAAGGTACAAATATGTGAAGAGGATACCACTACATTTAATCATAAAATGGACACCACAATATAACAACCCTTTGGTTCACTACATTGTTTATGCTTTGAATATGATATTCAATGTAAATACTATTGGTCTTTTTTCTTAGCACACTTTGAGAAGTGTATAAAAATATTGTATTATCTTGAGCACTGGTCAAACATATCCTGAATATCGATAGTAAAGACTTCACTAATCTAGTAAGTCTGTAACATGAGTACAAAACACTTCATAACGTCATTTTTGTGGGTGGATTTTTTTTATCAAGTTTCATTTCAAAGATAATGCATTAAAAGAATTCATTTTTAGATTTCATTTGTGTCAAAAGTAAAAAAAAAAAAAAAAAAATGGTATACAGTCTGCAAAAGAATTATATCTGTGGAAAGTAAAACAGTTTCACAGAAAAAGCACACAGGAGCATTTATAATGAGTGGTATTTCTATAAGCTTTTAGTAGCTGGCTTACCAGTCAGCTTTACAAGAAAGCAATGTTTATGTTTGGCACGACTTAACAATATCTCATATACCGGTATAATTCCACATGAAAACCAATGTCTCTTCTAGTACCGTCTCGACTGATTTAGTGAGTACATATGTATATCAAATCAACTACACATTACACAGCCAAATTTTCTTCACATAAATTCTTTTTGGGAATTAGTGTCAGATTTACATCACTTGAAAGTACTTTCACATTAATATACTTACCAATATTAAAATTTCAAAAGTTTCAGCTTAGCCAGTCTTAAAAAATAATTGCAATGTCTTCCTATATACTCAAATTTGTATGATATTGTAGTTTACTTGAATCATCAAACTAAAACTTGAATTTTTTTTTTTCATTTTAGGGAGTATTATAAAATCAGGAGAAATGAGGATTTTATATATGAATGATTAGGTCATTGGAAAACAGGACCAAAATCAGAATATTTTGCAGAAATTGAGAGAGTTGGCAAGTATGAATTACACATTAGAATAACATAACACATCACAACAACCCTGACAAAACTTGAAATTATTAATTTTTCATCCTCGAAATCTCAATAAAGCTTGATAAAAATCACTAACGTGAAAAAATATTTAAAAAATACTGTGTTTTATGGATACTGCTATTAAGCGGAGCTCTTCAGAGTTAGGAGAGCAAGAAAAGTATTCTCATGACATATAAAGTACTAAACAGTCTGTGGAGACAATACTTAGAACATAGTATCAGTGATATAACTATGTTAGTTTTGGTCTTTAAACACAGCTAGAACAATTTAACTACAAAACAGTGTGTAAAAGTGTAAAAATATTTGGCAAAAATTATTATGGGAATTTTTAAATCGCATAAATTTTACCTTAGAAACTAAATGGTTGACAAAGATTGTGTTTTTCCTACATACTGACCATTCTGATATACAGATAAAATCTTTTTTATCTGTTTGGTTATAAATGCAAAATAATCTCAATATCCAATTACTCTGAAGATGGGCTTAATACTATTCTATAAGGTGAAATCAACATGATCAAGGGGCACTTGTTACTTTTCACATAAAGAAATAAAATATTGATCAATCTTTGTAAAAAAATGAACCAACCAATTCTTATAAAAATAGATACAATGAAATACATAAAGCTTATTTTCCCAAGGAAAAAAACTGTAGACTCAAGTTTTACTGAGTTTAAGCATATAAGTTTGATAAATATAGAATTCATGTAAATGCTCAAAGGGATGTCATGTGAAGAAAATTTGGCTGTATACCTTCCAAATCAGTCATGGTGTATATAGAAAATTTCACAATACTTTTCAGATTTCACAACTGATGCCTCACTACCCTGTTTCACATTTCTCTAAATTTGACAGCTGTGACACCAAGATGACAAATTACTTGCACAGGACAAACTTCTTATCTACAATACCAAACTTGTGAGTTGTGGAAATATTCCCCTTGGCAGTCTCCTTAAAGCCATGAAAAAAATGGACTCCAGTCTTTAGACGGGTTACACTGTCACAAAATAGCACCTCCTGTTAAGCAGTGTGATAATGCTGGTCAGGCTACCAGTCCCATCCTGTTCACTTTGGCTGACAGAAAAGTATGTAACACAAATACTATAGGCTTTGGACAAATGATGAGATCTAATTCCTGTCAAAAGAAGAAGAAAATAAAATCATATCATTGACCTCTAATTAAGACATGTTAACTCTACTGATTTCATTGGTAGTCCACTGCTTCATAGACCTATATTTTGTCTATCTGTTTGCTGTCAAAATCTTTACATTTCTACTAAAGCACAGTAATTTCTTCTGATTTCATGGTTAGCTTGGGGTAGTCATATTTTTTTATTTTTTACAAGAAATATATAGTTTCTTTGTGTTTTGTGCATGATTTGACCTAATATCTTAGTAACTCGTATGCCATGGAAATGTTGAGTGCAATGGTTCCTTTTTGTGGGTGCGAATTTACCCATTTTTTGGTCATCAGAGGTTAAAATGTCTGTCTGATAAGTGATAATTATCAATTTTTATTTTTCTCAACAAAATAAGATCAGTAATGTGGGGATGTCAAGTTTTAATGGCAGAGTTGGAAACCTTTTGAAGGTGTATCTGGGAAAAGTATATTAATTTTAAACATTTAAAGTGGCAAAAAGGTACTACCTTTCAACTTAGTGACTACAGTAGGACTTCTCCAAAAGTTACACTTCCTATTTGGATTCAGTACTTATAAAAATCACAGATACCACAGTATTAGTCTTCAGGATGTTCAGGAGACAATATAAAAATCTGGTGAACATTGGACAAACACGGACCTCTGGAAATCCAGTGATAGGATCAGGTGCCATGGAGGAGTCTGTTAAAATCCCACTGTTTTACAGAACAGCTTTTCCCTTTGTCTTTTGACAGAAATACTCAAGATTTATTTCATATTACCTTGGATTGAAGGTGGACATAGGATCAAAGCTTCAATTAAGCTTTATTATATTTAGAGCAATACTTACATCTTATTGCTTTGGGGGACCTCTATGGCCGAGTGGTTAGAGCATCACACTTTTAACTATGAAGTCTCTCACCTCTAGTCAGTGTGGAGTTTAGGTTTGGCTTAAGCCTAAGCCAGTTTTGTGAGAAAGTTTGCCAATTTACTTGAGAAAGGCTGGTGATCTCTTCTCGGTTACAATGTTATCGGGTTCTATCCTCTACCGTTAAACTGACTGCCACCGTATAACTGTGGCGTAAAACAACAACCAAACAAAAAACTTCATACTACTTTAATCTTTATTTAGGTGTCTCCAATAACTAAAGCCTTTTCAGAGAAAACAAAAATTGCTCTCCATAATATGTATAATAGGATCATCAACATTTTTTAGGCCTTTTTCTACAGTTTCCGTGGGGCCGAAATTCAACATTTTTATCATCAAGGTTTACCTGTTCTCCATCTTCAGAAAATTCCAACCACAAAAGTCTGTGACCATCATCAGCTGACACACGTAATTTTTCAAATGGATAAGACCACAGTATCATTGGTTTCTCTGTGTTGTCTTGTTTGGCACTATGTAATGTGAACCCGTTCTCATGATGTATAGTCAATTTGGCATCCTGACCGCGCCATGTGCAAGCTGTAAAATAAACAGATGATGTCAACTTATCATAACAGATGATGTCAACTAATTGTAACAGAGAATGTCAACATTTTGTAACACATGATGTCAATATATTGTAACAGATGATGTCAACTCATTGTAACAGATGATGCCAACTAATTGTAACAGATGTCAACATTTTGTAACAGATGATGTCAACATATTGTAACAGATGATATCAACTTAATGTAACATATTATGTCAACTCATTGTAACAGATGATGTCAACTAATTGTAACAGATGTCAACATTTTGTAACAGATGATGTCAACATATTGTAACATAATGTCAACTTAATGTAACATATGATGTCAACTCATTGTAACAGATAATGTCAACTCACTGTAACAGATGATGTCAATTCATTGTAACAGATGATGTCGACTTATTGTTTAGTTCTTGCTTTACGTCCCACCTAAAAAGTTTCAGTTAAATGGAAACATGTCTATATATCAGTGAAGACTTTAAGTGCCACAAACTTTTAACTGTCCTGTGGTCATTTTTTTTGTCTTCAATTAGGATAGTTCTGAGCTATGCTAGGTCACTTATAAAGCTTAATTTGTACAAAAGTTGGAAAGTTTACTTGTAGAAAACCTGTGTTCTCTTTACAGTCATATTGTAACAAGGTTTTCTCCTCTGCCATAAAAAATTATTGGCCATTGTATAACTAAACAAATGCTGATTGTGGCTTAAAACTGTGTAGAGTGCTTGACAGAATAAACACCACGTTTGTACTGTTGCATGTTAAAGTACATGTACATTGGCAGAAGTAATAATCAAACGTCAAATTTTGTGACACTTCAAAACAAATCTAAGAGGAATATTATGGAGATGTCACCAGTTGTAGGTAAAGTGCTACAAATTTTGACCTTTGCTATGTACTGAAGCCAATCCAGTAAGGGCTTGTTTTAGGGGTGCAACGTTTCGGTTAAAAACCAAAGAACCAAACCATTGACATCAAACCGATCAGTTCGGTTCTTATATTCCAGATTTCGGTTTGGTTCGGTTTGATTCGGTTAAAAATGATTATTCAATAAGGTCCTTCTAATGACCCAAATGGCATGATATTTACTTGAAGCGTACACCAATACTTCTAATAAAAAAACGTAATATTCTTTATCAGAATATAAAATAATCTATAAATGATAAATAGATATAATTTGAATGTAGATGTGGTAATATATCCAGCCTCTCAATAACTTGCAGCTATTTCATAACATTGTGTCTGTTAGGCGTTCAGTGTTATCAGTATAAATTGCAAATGGTGGCTAATATGAAGTTATTCTTTCGTGTTGTCAAACAGTCATTATATCTAGCTCACTACGATCACTTCATTCCTCGAAAGAAGGGGATCGGGAACAGAAAGGGCTTGAGTAATTCGAGTTACTTTCATGTGGGATTATTTCCAAATGAAACCAGATGCCGATGACAAATATGACAATGCATAATCAAATGTGAATAGCTAATAGTAATATGTCGTTTCTGAGATTCGAAACGATTCAGAAATTACAATGCACTGATCATGTGACTTGGAGAAAATTTAGGGCACTTTTGTCACAGTAAATATGAATTAATCATGGAGGGTAGAGAAAATCAATATGATAAAAAAAAGTACTGATATGTGGTGCCATGTTGTAAATCAGATTCCAGAGAGAGAAAAATAAATCAGATAAATAACCTTGGATGGAGGACAATTCATTTAAACAAATTTCCTAATATAATATTATGAACCTACAACTGAAGTGTATTTATAGCCTTTAGCTCTATGATATGCCGTCACTGACACTGATGTAAAGTTTGAGTCAAATCAGGAGTATACACCTAGCCAACAACTCTAAGATATAGGAGAATGTTTATAAGTTAAAACATTTATTGTTGGACTTTTTGTATCAATTTCAACTTATCAATTATCAGCTGATACAAAGACTACTGTGGAGTGCCTGCCATTTTGTCCAAAATATGCCCTAAATTTTGTCACATGGTGATGAAAGTCATGTGATAGAGAGTGGTCTGTGGAGGATTCTCAGAAATGACGCATAAACATGTCTTTCAAATAATAAAGATGACAATTTGACATGCAGCGTTTACTTTGTAGTGTTTACACACCTACAGAGTTACTCTATTGCAGAAAGGTCAAGTTTTTGACAGTTGATCTGTTAACCTCAGCCTGTGGTATTCTATACCCTCTTGTAAATATTTTTTTTCCAAATTGTAATTCCAAAGAAGTAAGGATTAAACTAGATGTCAAGAGTAAAATTTGTTAGAGAATTAAACATAGCAATGCAGCATATTTCTCTTACAATGTAAATGGAGAGAATATTTTAAACGCATGTGTTCCGTATAAGCAAATTACAATGTATATCTGTATCATTGATCAGAAGCTTGTTAGAAATGCTACTGTGTCATGCACAGATTTATCTTAAAGATATATGATTTCACAATATAATGTAAGGTAGGCTAGAGATATGAACTAGAACCCACATACTGCTGTGTTGCACCACAGGGTCTCACATTTGGGTTAAAAATAAGTGCCATTCGACTGACATTCATTCTAGAATGTGTTTATACTTCTGTGGTTGCACTTGGAGTTAGATGAACCAAACCGAAACTGAAACAGAAAAAAACAAACCGAAAATATCCCGAGCCGTCCCACCCCAAGTTTGTTTCATGTGCGCCTTCTGTGACACAGGATCTTGAATTTTAGTCTCATCTGAAAGACCTGCGACTTTCACGTTGTATGCCAAGCACTTGGCAAAGAAACGGTCGCTACTATTTTGAAAGTTTTTGGTATGATCCAGGAAAACTGGGAATTGAACCCTGGACCTTCAATTTGCAAATTGAATGCTTTATCACAAGACCACAGCAAGTTGTCTAATGCATTATTAAGCTTATCGTTAAGCCACTATAAATCCACATAAGTAGAACTTTGATAAGTCGAAGTTCAAGGGACCACCTGAAAAAGTTTGAAACATTGGGACTTCGACTCATGGATGGTAACTAATAACCATACGTTTTTAGTTTCAAAGGTTGTATAAGGTGTATATGACTGCTTCGAAACCATTTGAGACATGTACCGTCATTTTGATTAATAATTAATGATAAATTTAACTTAATTTTCGTAAAATTAAAACATTGAGTGTTTTATGAGGAGAAAATTAATTATGAGGCGATTTCGTAAACATGCAAATTTTGACTTCAAATTATATGTAAGAATTTCCTTTGCTTTTATAAAAATGGCCCCAAAAATTTATTTGAAACATCGAAAATTTCGACTCAAAAATTAAAAAAATGTTGATAAATAGTGTCAAATAACAAAATTATTCGGGACTTTGAAAACAGTTCGAAACATCGAGAATTTCGACACAACGAAGTTTGACTCAATGAAGTTCTACTGTATATCTTTACCTTCCATATGTAATAACCTTTTTATACATGATCAGGGCATATTCTTAGCTTCCTCACAAAACTTCCTAAAACAGATCTAGATCATTGTATCACATACCACAGGAAACTTCTTTGATGAGTAAGGCTGCTCCATGGGAACCCTGAACTAAGGCTCGTGACCAGTAGGCTAAATCTCTTTGTATTTCCACACGGAATATATGAGTTTCAACTCCGTTTCTGGTTCCACATCTGACTCCGAAAGTTAATATATCCATGCCAGTTGCTGGGTTTGTGAGTCTTCCTGAGTGTACAAGTCTATAGAGACCAAAATTAAATGGATAAGAATGAAAATCTTAACTGAAGTTATCATCAGACTGTACAGTAGGCAAATTAAAGAATTCTGAATATGTATAACCAAATTACTAGTATGATAGCTAGGTTACATCAGATCACAAAATAACATGAGAGCAACAGTTCAGGTTACTTAGAGTTTGTGACAAATACAAATCAGGGATAGAAATTAGTGGTCGCCCCACTCACCCATGGCAAGTTAATTTCATGCTGGGTGAGTGTCTTTCCCCTGGAAGTTGCCCAGGTGGCGAGCACAAGTTGCTGAAGTGTTTGATGACAACAGAGTGTAGTTAAGTTTATTTGATATTCAGTATTTTATTCTGATGTCAGGATGGTTCTCCTATACATTGTGGGCCCAAGTAATGGCTCCAAATAATTCTAATAACCTAAATTCAAGCATTAAAATAAAAAAAAATTGGTTTTACTTAACAATTTTAACAGAGAAATTGCGGGGCGAGATCATGTGTCTTCTCCATCATCTGCATAACAATAAACACTGGTGTGTAATGAATACATCTTCAAAAATTGTGATGATTTCAATTTAAAAATAATGTCTTAGTTCAGTTACAATGTAAACAATTTTAAAAACGGAAAATAATGTTTTCAAGTAATTCATTTGATTGAATTCATTAAATTCACAGCACACTAATGGCTTTACCAAAACACAATCAAAATTTTTCAAAACTTTGAATCTGGCTCCAAAAATTAGAAACTGTTTTGATAAATGGAAATTTTTTGGGGCACCATAATTTCTTCAACCAGTTTATAGCAAAAAGTAAAGCTGATATTTTAATCAAACTTAAAAAAAGGTGAAAAGAAAAGATGTGTATTTTGCCAATTTAAAATTTTTAAATTCAACTAATCCATTTATAGTAAAGATAGGATAATTCATTGTGTTTATTTATTTCTTTTTTTTAAAAGTATATTATAATGAGTGTGGCAAAAGACCATTATTAAATGAAAATTGTTAGAATTTTTCTTCATACTTGATTTTTTGTTGAACGTAACCTCCTTCAAGTTCTCAATTATATCTGTCATTTCCTTTTTTTCAGTTTTATATATATTTTTGGATGTTCATAATAGTTATCGTAACTTGTAATCAGGTTACAATCATTCCTTTTAGCTTCATCTCATGCGTTTCCAAAGTGTTAACTCTTACTTGTTGAAGATACATTTAGTTACATCGTAAGTGCAAAGGAAAAATTCTTGATAACAGTATGTGGATTAGTCTTAGCCAGTATTAGCCACTTTAAATATTATTTTGTTCACCAGTGATTTTTCTACCTCCTACATTCTTGGTCCAGGGTAAAAAAATTGGGAAAATATACAACATTCTAACTGAACAGAAAAAAACTTAATTTGAACAAAGTTTTTGAAATTGCTAATTGGGAATCTTTGCATAGATTCTTAGGAAAATACAAACCATTTTCACAATGAGAATGGCTCCTGTAATCTGACCCAAAATGGGCCTAGGAAATCTCAGTTCACTTATTTTTTTTCACTTGCCCAGCAGTGGTTGAAATCTGTCACCTTTCATCTAGGGACAATTATAAAGAAACATAGACTGGAACATGGTACAATGTGTATATATAACTTAGAGTACTGATTAATCAAATGAATCTGATACATGTACCTGTGAAACTATTATTAATTAAACAAAGAGCAATTACAGAACTTTTACCAAAACTATGTACATGTACAGTGAACCTGCTTTACAATGACATTCATTATAACGGAATATTCGGTATCCGACAAGAGTTGCTTGGGAACAAACGTACATGTACATAAAAAGAACTCATTACAACGGAATATTCGGTATCCGACTCCGACATTAGATTCTGGGAACAAATGTACAAAACTCAGTGTAAATAAAATAAGATTGAAAAATAAAGAATAAAAAATACACATAGTTGACAAGTTCCATTAGGCTACATGTTCGTTCTGATGTGGTTACAATGGCGGATCTTTAAATTATTTCAGTACTTGTGATAGCAGTAGACAATTTACTAAAACTTTATGAAACACATTTTTCAGAGAATTGTATCAGCAATCTCTGCATTTTTTTTATTTTAGCAATAAAGTGTCTAAATCGGAATCTGGAGATTACATTCGGGCATTCTGTACATGATTCATGCATTTTACGACTTCACCAATTTATTACCGATTTAATGAAAAAATAATTGTACATCGATGTTAACAAGATTAACTTGCAGAAATTTTATTTATATATTTTCATAGAGATTTTAATTTTGTTTTAAGTTTATTTATTAACATGTACAAATATATGCGTAAATTATACTCAAGGGAGCTAACTATGAAATGCTCACCACATCAAATTCATTACAGTGACAAATTCGATATAATGTCATCCCTACGTGGGAACAAACATGGTCGTTGTAAAGAGGGTTTACTGTATATATCTAAATATTAACCAGATACACAGACTGACAGATGCAAGAAAAACTTAATAGTTCCCAGCACCAGGGCTTTTAGTTATAGGTAAGGGAAAAAACTGGCATGGTAAGTCAAGTTGAGACTATCTGGTATAATTTCTGTACCTATTGCTTTTAGTAAAATCATACAGTGTCCTGTGTACCCGCCCTCCTTAATATGGAGAGTCATAGACAAGGGAGAGCACTGAGACAATATAACTTGGAAATCACATAATGAACTTTTGAAAAAAAAATACTACTTCATCAAGTTTTGCTGTATATCAAACAAAGCCATACAAAGGCCCCCTTAATATGGAGAGTCCTAGACAAGGGAGAGCACTGAGACAATATAACTTAAGCCATACATGTACCTTGTAGACAATAACGGATGACTCTGAAATGGTGTTGCCCATTCCTCCTTACTCCATGGAGCTGTGTCGTATAACATCACATCTTTATCAGTCAGAGCTATAAACACTGGTTTCCAGATCGGATTTCCTTGTTCATTTAATAACTGCAAAACAGACAAATATATTTATCAACATTGTAACAGACATGTCAAGCACATTTATAAGTTGAAATTGACTGCACTACAACAGTAGCATTTAAAAACAATCAAAGACCCAAATGGCTACAATGATACTGAGCACTTGGAATAATTACAATGCCTTTTGGCCTATGTTTAATGAGAGAAATGTATGTAGATCTGTGTGTGTTTGCATCTGTATGAAAGCAAAACACATGTGTTCAAATCCTTAAAGGCAAGGAACATCAATAATATCATTATTAACCAGTTTATTGTGGGTATGCCTTTAAAATCTACCAATCTAGTTAATTTACGTGAAATGGCACCTGCACTGCATGCAGTCGATAAACTTTTTGTTTTTAAGAGTACAAAACATGTACAAGAGCAACAATGCATAAATCACAAAACACTCAGTAGTTTCTGACCTTTTCACACAATCCAACCATTTAGGGATCTAAACTTAAAACTGCTACAAATGTATATACATTTCTGATTAAGCATACAAATACCCAACAAATCATACCTTTCTGATACACAAATCAATATCAGTGGGCGGTTATTCGAGGCTCACCCTGGACTCAGTAAACCTTAAGCCAAAAAATTAGCCTATCCAGATTTTTTTTACCCAATTAATATTTTGATTTGCCAGGTCAATGTATATTGACACCAAACGTGTTTCTTAATCTTACTCAATGGTGACAATTACTAGTACAAACTATATATATACATTTGACAGACTTTTAGCAAGTCTGGAGATCTACATGTACTTGATTGGAAAAATTTGGGAGACAATTCTGTTGTCACCGATTGACCATGCCCTTACCGATGCTGTATGTATCGTCAAAGAAGTAATTGTCTGTGATCATGCTATTTTTCACTCTTTTGAATGAGAGTATGATATATATATGTACACATGACTTGTCCAAAAACATTAGCCAGGAAATTAGCCAATTACAATATTTTTTTTAACCAATCTTTAAAAAAAAAAAAAGTCATTCAGTGGCTACATTGGCTAATGACAGGGTGAGCCCTGTCATCAATGCTGGATTATCCTTTAATGAGATTTAAAACTCAGATTCTGAGAATTTCACCACCATGATATGTCAACAACATCAAACTGTTTACATTGCTGCTAATTAGATTTCGAATTATAGTAAATAATATAATGTTTCAGATTCCAATTGCACTTCTGTCCTGAAAAAGGTAATAGATATGAAGAAAACTGTTGTTTAAACCATGAAGGAGCCCTGAGAGAGAGAGAGAGAGAGAGAGAGAGAGAGAGAGAGAGAGAGAGAGAGAGAGAGAGAGGGAGAGAGAGAGAGAGAATAACATTACTTAATATGTACATGAATATGAAACCAGGGGCATGACAATTACATGCAAGTTAGTGCATGGATTAAAACAGCATAGCTCTATTCTCTAAGAAATGTAGCCGGTGAAAATGAGAGCTGGATAGTTTTTACCCGATATACATTGTACATGTAATTTACATTCAAATACAAAATTTATGTTTAATTAAATTATAATGACAATTAATACATGTTTTACAAACGCCACTGATTCTGGACAGCACCTAAATAATGTATTTAATATGTTTGTTTGTTTATTGTTGTTTAACGTCCCACTCAAGAATATTTCACTCATATGGAGACTTCACCAAATGCCGGTGAAGGGCTTCAAATTTTGGCCTATGCTTGGCACTTACGGCCATTGAGCATTGAGGGTTCTTTAATGTGTCGACACCTTCTGAGACATGGGACCTCCAGTTATTACTGTCTCATCCGAAAGATAGGAAACCAACCTGCCAGCGACGGGACTCAAACTCACGACCTTACGATCCAGAGTCAAGCACGCTATAGACTGAGCCAGTACAGGTAGGTAAGAAATTCTTGACTTGACATAAAAAAACAACAGTAAAATCAACAGCCACATACATGTACAGCAAATTGTGGCAAAACTCATCATTACCTGCTCAGACAGCCAACCTATATGTTTGATCTCCCTGGAATTTGGCACTGATGTCATGATCTGATTGGCCTCAACAATACACTGTGTCATCAGTAAGCTTACATTAGAGTGAGTTGCATTAAACCAATCATTAGCGGTCCCCGGATCAGGAAAACGAAGTGTACATGAAGACTTTCCATCTGGAGAATGAAGTTCCAAAGTTCGTTTCTCAGGATCAGACATACTTAAGTTTCTACAAAGGTAGCATAGTCTAAGTGGTATTGCTTTTGTTTCAGTCCAGTTTGCTTTAGCTGCATCTCTCTGTGCTTCCTGGCTTCCCCATCCTAAATCATTCAACGCTGAGGACTTCCGAAAATAAGGACTCACTTCCCTGATGTATTTGACTGTAAAATAGAGAAGAAAATATAATGTTCATGTATAAATACAGTACATTTGGGGTGAAATCTTTGGCAATTTAAAGCCTATTTCCCCTTGAAAACTGTAATCGTTCACTTGTCCTAGATGAAAGAAAATGATCATGACTTCATGATTTGGGGATTGTAGGATTGGGTACTTACTGTATCCCCAGTGACAAATAATTTTTCTTCTAGATCTGTATATCTTACATTTTAGCCACATGTGAATTAGGACAAGAAAAATCACAAGTACATGCATGTACATGTAAAGTGGAAACTGGAAAATATTATAAGCAATTTCCACTATAATACTATAATGACATCCCTGGCTGTGATATGGAAATCAATGGAGTGGAAACGCCGGTTATGTCAAAGATAACCGACCAAGTGCAAGTTTTCATCTAGAGTAGGTAGATCACTATGTTAATTAATATTTCTGTTATCCAAAATTGTGGGTATCTCAGAGTATCTATCAAGTGCACGCAAAACAGAACATATATTGATCTTAGGTAATTTCAGCACTTGTATTTGTAAGCAAGTATTTTCAGCATCCATACTTGACACTCTTATTTCAGATTATCATACCAAGAACTGAAAATATTTGAAACACACCGTCAGGTCAAGTCAAGTAATTGATATGAACCAATCTGTTTTAGCTATCAAACATCTGTGATAATGACCAAAGTTACAACAAGTTATAAAGGCAAATCGTACCCTCCAGTTCAACTATCTTCTTGGCTTTCTTCAAAGCTCTAACTGCTTCATCATGAGTTGCCTCCCTTAGATCCTCTCCGTTTACCGACAGAATGGCATCGCCTACATATAATTTTTCTGTTTTGTCTGCCGCCATACCCTTAAATATTTTGCTGATAAGGATGGGCATTTTATTTTCTCTGCCACCTTTAATACTAATCCCCAAACCATTCTGTTCCTCTTTAACAACACGAACCAACCTCTTCTGTCCAGCAATGTTATCAGGCAAAGGGTCCGATTTTATTTCTGATTGGTCCTCTGTGCTGGTATTTACTGAAGAACTGTCTGGATTCTCGTCCAATGCTAATGTGATCGAGTCTTCAGTGAGCGTTACGAAGACCTTGCACCACTGTTGTCGAATATACACTTCGAAGAATCCCGACCGAGACAACCCAGCCGCCATTTTGACTACCATCATATCACGTGACAAGATGAACTCTTTACAAAGGTGGGGATTGGATGTGGAGGGCGAGGATCTGTCTTCATATGGCCAATTTAGTAAATAATGATAATAATAATAATAATAATAAATATAAAAATAAAAATAATCTTTTTTACTATGTTTCAGTTTTATCAGAGACATATAGGCCTATGTGTTAAAAATATTTCTGATACGATGTTGATCTATATCATTATAAATAAAATATAATCCTCGTTATTCAGTAATTACAAGTGACATCTTATAACTGATTTTTTTACCGGCAATATGTTTCACTTTGTTGAAATGAATGAATGACTAAATTGATTGATTAATTAATAAAATTTAGAAAAATAAATGCATTGATTTAAAATGAGGGGCTCTACATAATTATGCATGCCAAATATTGGAAAATTGTATACTGTTACAGATAAGGATAATGGGCAACCAACGTATCCAAGGTAGATGAGCACTGGCGGATTCAAGGTGGCGTGGATGGCGTAACACCCCCCCTTTCGACACCAAAATACAGATGTACAAAAAGTACAAAAGGACAAAAGTATTTTCATGTTATCATTTTTACTACATATACATTTTGGGCGAAAAAATATTGTGAAGCAATTTCTTATCAGATTTCAACAGAATTTTCACCATAAAACAGAAAATGTTTCCAAGTCTCATTGATTATTTTGATATAATTTTCTTATTTGTAATTTCAAAGATTCAACAATTCAAACAGAAAGTAAAAAGTAGACGTCACAATGATACTTACCCATATAGGTAGTTGCCATCACAAAATTAAATGTTTCTGTTCAAATAAATAAATCTTTTAATTTCTTATTTAGAAATTAAAAAAATTTTTTTTACCATGAAACTGGGTTTTATTCTTTGCTTAACGGTGAAAATTCTATTGAAATGCGATCAGGAATGGCTTCACAATATATATATCATCCCCCAATTGCAAAGAATTGGAAATTCCTTGATACGCCCTGAAGAAGGACTGTAAAAGACATTAATTCATGCCTATTTCACATTATAAAAAGGTCTGTATATACAGACTAAAGGAAAACTTATAACATTCCATGAAGAAGGTCTTTTACAGATAATGAAGAAGGCCTGTTGTAGACCGTAAAGAGGGTCTATATACAGGCTACAAAGAAAGTTCACGACATGCTATGAAAGCTATTTACAGATTATAAAGAAGTCCTATAACGGTCTGTAAGAGGGCCTATTTCAGATTATAAAGAGGGTCTATATACAGACCATAATGAAGGCTTATAACAGTCTATAAAATGTCCTATAACAGACTATTAAAAGACCTATAATAGTGTACATGTGTAGGTCAAATATGTACTCTAAAGGCCTTTGTGTTTATGCCAACTTTATGTAGTTTGGATCACGAAACGTGTGCATGATCGAGTGTAAACGAACTATGTATTGGTTGAAAATGCGCCAATGGATATCGAGTTCCGTTAATGACGTCATCAAGCGTTCCAACGTTGCATAGTAACGTCAGTCAGTTTGGAAGTAGCAACCGTTGCAATCAGCACGTAAAAATGCGCTCCTACAAAATTTTGATTTTGGCGTTGTATTTCATCATTATGGGCTTCAATGCTACGGCATTTGATGATCAAGTATACACGGAGAACACACCAGTGATGAGTAAAATGTAAGTACACAAGCATTTTATCACTAAGATGAAATTAAATAGTAACCGGGTTTGTCATAGTAGGGGCCAGTATGTTGCAGTTTGGATCACGCAACGTGTGCATGATCAAATGTAAAGAAAATATCTATTGGTTGAAAATGCGCCAATGGATATCGACTTCCGTTAATGACGTCATCAAGCGTTCCAACGTTGCGAAGTAACGTCAGTCAGTTTGGAAGTAGCAACCGTTGCAATCAGCACGTAAAAATGCGCTCCTACAAAATTTTGATTTTGGCGTTGTATTTCATCATTATGGGCTTCAATGCTACGGCATTTGATGATCAAGTATACACGGAGAACACACCAGTGATGAGTAAAATGTAAGTACACAAGCATTTTATCACTAAGATGAAATTAAATAGTAACCGGGTTTGTCATAGTAGGGGCCAGTATGTTGCAGTTTGGATCACGCAACGTGTGCATGATCAAGTGTAAAGAAAATATCTATTGGCTGAAAATGCGCCAATGGATATCGACTTCCGTTAATGACGCCATCAAGCGTTCCTACGTTGCATAGTAACGTCAGTCAGTTTGGAAGTAGAACCGTTGCAATCAGCACGTAAAAATGCGCTCCTACGAAATTTTTATTTTGACGTTGTATTTCGTCATTATGGGCTTCAATTCTACAGCAATTTGTGATCCAAATTACACAGAAAACACACCAGAAGCGAATAGTATGTGAGTAAAAGAGAATTTTATCACTACATTAAATAGGATAAACAAATGGCCTTATAGGCATCATAAACATTGCATGTATGGTTTATCTTGCAAAACGGATCAGGCAGGGAGTGCATCACGCATTCCAGTATTTCCAATGTTGCTCTAGTACCGTCAGTCTGTTTTAATATGGCGGCAAGGTAAGCAGCACGTAAAACGCTTTCCTGTAAAGTTTTGATTTTTATTTCATATATACTGCAGAAGTCATTTTGAGCTCCATTGACAGTGAAAATATATATCGGAAACGAGGAAAATGTGAGCATAACATAACATAAACACAATATAACTTATTTGATCTGTAGTCCACAAAATTGGCTAAAACAGAGGTTGTTGTTGTTGTGTTGCTGCATTCGTAATTCATATTTATGTTTTGTCTCTCCCCAGGCTTCTGTACTGTCACGTATATTTTGGATTTATTTTTCAGAAGAAAAAATATCTGAATTTTTATGTATTTTAATAAATTATTTGATTTCTGTTTTATTTTAGGCAAAAGCAGTATCACGAGTCACAGAGCCAATCAAATATGAATAACGAAAATGTCACAGTGCATTTCTGGGCATACTATCTTGCAAAGTGTTCTTCGAGTGTAAATGATTTTGTAGATGATTTAGTGGTAGGTATCAGATGATTGCATAGATCAATTTCATCAGATCGTAATTTTTTATCGATTATTTTAATTCTTAGGAGAGCCCATTGTGGCTCCGCGGTAGAGTGCTCGATATAATCGCGGGTTCGAGCCTCGGCGGAGGCGGCTTGCTTTTACTGTCCTTCGGATGAGTCCGTAAAAACCGAGGTCCCGAGTCATAGTAGGTTTCGGCACCCTCAATGCTCAATGGCGGTAAGTGCCGAGCATATGCCAAAAAGCTGAACCCCGTCACCGGCATTTTGTGACGTCTCCATATGAGTGAAATATTTTTGAGTGGGACGATGCACAATAGATAATTCTTAGTTGTGTATATGAAATCAGCCTTTTCGTTTTGAGTTTTTGCCCCCACGAGATCGAAGATAGAAGGAAATGAAATCTTTGTTGTCCAAAAATTAAGCCCTCTCGTAGCTGTATTTCTGTTTTTCTTCGTTTTGATGTTTTGCTCCCCTCCTCACCAGGTCGAAGATTAAAGGAGTATATTGCTTTTGGTTGGATCGTTTGCCCATTAGTTTGCTTACATCAGTTTGGATTCCGTCATAATTATAACTCGTGTTTTTTCCTCAAATTGTACCCAAATTTTGTATGAAGCTTTCTATCTCTATGGTCCAGGAAGATTTTGATGATGGCCAACATTCATCAATATGTGGCAGAGTTATTTGATTTTAAACTCTTAGAAAATGACTAACTCCCCCGGGGCTTAATCAGTGTTTCTTAAGACGCATCTTTCTGAATTTTATATGATTCAATGGTGCAACTGAAGTTTACCGGTAGCTATAGAAAAAGTAAGGAAAATATCTGTAACCTTTAATCCTAACCTGGAACCCTAATGCTAAACCTTAACCATAACCCCTAACCTAAGACCCTAAACATAAACCCTAACCTTAGCATGACCGTTGATAAAATTCAAGTTGGCGACAGCGACCGGTAAACTGCAGACTAGCCGATTCCTTTTAAAAGCATTTAGGCTGTCATTTTGATAAACAATATACCGCGATTAGACAAAAAGTGAAAAACTTTTATTAGAAGGCTGAAAAGATATGCATGTGCATTGCCATAGAAATTTTAGCATGCCATGCATAATTATATTGATTTGAATGAATGAAATACGCCGACGATTTCTGTCATCCCATGTAAAAATACAAATGTTTATTCACCACATTTTTCAACTCAAGATTTCTTAAAAATATTTTATTTGTATATTTTATGTCGAATATTTGAAAATTTTGATACAAACCCCCCAAAAAACAAACAAAGAAAACAACATTTTGACAGCTTGTATGCCGTTAGAGGAGATTTTCTGACAAACTATTCTTTATTTTTTTAATTATTGTATTTATTTCTCTCTTCTTTCTCTATCTTTAGTTTCATCTACAGCACATGCCTTCTTCCTTTCCTCTTTCTGCTCTGGAGATTTTTTGTTTGGTTGGAGTCTGTCTTTCGTTCACGGCTGTCATGGTAATCATTAGCCTAATAGAAAGGCTGATTGAGAGAATAACAGCTCTTGAGACAGGTGCACACCTTATTTCTTCATAGAAACACGTGACTTTGTCAAATTTACTGGCAGTCATTGTATACCTGGAAAGTTTCGCTCCTGTTTAATTTTTCGCTATTTCCGTCCTCAGATGGGAGGACGAATCGAGAATGAAAGAGACATGTTCTAGTTTAATAATTGAAGCACAAACATACAAATTATTCGGACACTAATATGTTTTACTCTATATTTCATATAAAACCACATTTTTCCCAAAATATTGTGAAGCCATTTCTTATCACATTTCAATAGAATTTTCACCATTAAACAGAGAATGTTTCCAAGTTTCATTGATTATTTGGATAAAATTCTCTTATTTGTAATTTCAAAGATTTGACAATTTAAACAGAAAGTAAAATTAGACGTCACAATTTTACTTACCCATATATTCCTTAATATATAATGAAACTGGGTTTAATAATTTGCTGAACAGTGAAAATTCTTTTGAAATGCGACCAGAAATGGCTTTGCAATATTTATTTGAAAAAATATGGTTTTATATGAAATATATAATAAAAAAAAAATCTAGTGTCCGAATACTTTTGTCCCGTATCTGTACATGCCATCCATGACTATGATGATTTAGGGCAAATTTAAGACCGGGCGAATATGTTTTGTGTTGTAAAAGGGCGAAAATAAGCCGGGCGGAAATTTCTAGGTATACAGAATGTGTATCGTGTTTTCACATTCTCTTTATAGGGAATTCGCAATACTGCGGCTTGTCAAATTACACGAAATCAAAATTTCTGTATTCCATAAATGTAAAATTTTAGCCACGTGTCAGTTTTCAGTAACTCGGGTAAGAAAAATCTTTAAATCTTTTTCGAATGGGATAAGGATAAACTAATTTTGATGTAGGGCTTACTGATGGTCAAACCAAAATTGTATAATTTTTATATAATTTCTGAATTTATGGTATAAACAAAATGAATTCCACGGAGCCTGTCAGTTGCATATACAGGGGAGATTGTGAACACAAAATGTTTGACTGTGTTCACACGAATGATGGTTGTTGTAATAATGAAGTTATATACAACTCTATAATATATAAACATCAGTGTTTCAACATAGGTCTAAAAGGACGCACGTTTTATGTTCAGAGCAGAAGGACTTTTTGAAATCTTCCGATGGTATGACTGTTGGGTGTTTGTATAAATTTTAAATATATTTCTACTTAACTAAAACCACAACAGTGATGTTCATGTCGGTTAACAAATCACATTAATTCAGATTCTATATTAATTCAGTACCTTACATTGCCAATGTTTTGTGTTTCAGAAAATGCAAAACTTAGAGACAACGTTAAGATGAATAAATCAATTGTGATAGACATTGTCTCAGAAAAAAAGAACAAGATAATCCCGGGACTGAAAGGTTCGTGGGGCAGTTCTGTGGGACATCCATACATTCTATTTGTTTTCGAAAGAGGCATATCTTTTTAATTTCCAATTTTATTTTTCTTAATTTACCCAATTATAAACTTTATGTCATTCTATTTATATTTTGGATTTAGTTATCATCATACCAGTTGACTGTTACTTATTTTCGCAATTTGCAAACATCTATTTTTAGGAATTCTTATGACCGTTACTGTTCATCTGTCCTGCTTGTTTTGTTTATAGCGTTTGAAACGCTAACGGTAAATTTATTTGATACTTCGTACCAGAGCATATTGTAGCATATGAAATATTCTCTCTGTTAGTTCCAAAATATTGATCTCGTGACCCTTTACTTATGTTATATTCTTTTTTCTGGTCCAATGTAAGCGTATTTTGTGATCATTACAGACTTACGAGACAGAATTCAGAGGATTGAGTTCAGGCAGAATTTGTTTTCAGACTACCGCACCAGCATAGATACATCAATGTATAACGTGAACCAAGAATTACAAAAACTTACAGAAATGATTCAAGAGCTGCAGAACAAGCAGTTGGAGGAATTGACATCTGGTTGTACCGACACAAATGTTCCTAACAATAAGAAAACCAAGGAGAATGAAAACAACAACGAAAATGTCACCTGCAATAACGACAGTAGCGGCGCGGTAACAGAAATACAGTCCCCCAAACAGCCGAAGTGCCAAAATGGAAAATATGACGGTGATCTGAATCAAACACAAAGTGAGCAGACGACATCTGAGCAAAGTATTATCTCTGTTGATGAATTGATCCGATGCATCAATCATATCATCCAAAGCTGCAATAACTCCCATCTGAAAATCGAGGGGCTCCACAAATTACACGACGATCTATACAAGTTTGTAGGTGAGTGTATCTATTTCCCGCCACTGAGCATCATGATGCTGGTAGATTAATTTCAAAAGCATAACAAAATGAAAAGAAAAAGCTTGACAAATGGTTAAATACAGATCCTCCAAAAAAATGTAGTTATATAATGAAACTTATGTATTATTAAGCTGCGTGGCTCCACAAAGCACCTGATTTCTATGTGTTACATATATAGTACAGTATACCTTGAAATTGTTGTCTCTGGTTATTTTCGTTCTTTTACGACAGAAAATATCATTATTCACCCATCTTAAATTATCCGTAAATCGCCATAGCATCATGGATGTTATTTATGTCCGTGCTTCAATTCATTTTAAATTCGCCTTGTAATCTAAGGTCGAAAATTAAGCAGGTGCCAGGAATAAAGTTTATAAAGTCTTTGTTTGTTGAAATGAAAACTTATGAAATATGAACTCATTTTTCGGTTTGTTTTAGACTTGCACTTCAGCAGAATCTACTCCGAATTGAGCTACATAGCTGAACGCCAAAGAACCAGAAGCGGTATGTCATTATTTCTTTAGTTTAGCAATCCATAGAGTATTATACGCACATTTTGTTAGGAAGTTTCTTACAGCATCTATTGATATCTAGACATTCAAACTGTATTTTCAAAATTTATCAATGATTTAGGCTTTAAAGTTTTGCCCAGATGAAGGACTTAGTCCTCTTGAAACCGCTGGCTTTCATTAAAGGATCAATGTACAAAATTTATGTAATTATATTATCACACTATTATTAAAGGCAAATTAGTTGCCATGGGTATATGATATATTTATTTTACTCTCATTTCAGATGAAACCCTTCCATTTGGAGAATCCGAGGTGTAAGATGGATTCAACTGCCAATGGCAATGAACATTCTTATTTACATATTGTGAATTAAAAAAGCAAACGATGTAGATATAAATCTTATATAATTACATGTCTTTAATGGTTTGTTGTTAAATAAAGTTTTTTTTATCATTAATTCTTGTTTTTTTTATTAATTATTGTTATTGAGTAAGCATCCTCTGTTGACCGCTACACCCCGGCCGTGAGTCCTCAGTCAGATTCAAATGAAATAAGTGAGGAATAAATCCTCACATTTGGTGCAGAAGACTCATCGACTGCTATTGAATAGGTAAACCAACATTTCATTGCAAACAAGTCAGTTATACCGACGGTAAAGTTACAGAACGTTGACATCAAACAAGATTCTAGATATCCCTGTGACAATAACTTGTCAGTAAGAAGCTTGTCTCTGTATATGATATGTTCATATTTTGAACACGCCCTGGCATATTGCATCATATAAACACCATATGTAGGTGATTGAGGGATATTACTAGTTAAATGTGGAAAATTGACGATGGGAAATCCGCAATCGTCGCGTTTGTCGTGTAGCCTGAAATATGATAAATTGTAAAGAAACAAAATCAAATACTACACGTATATTAATGTTATATTTACACTACCTTGTTTATTGAAGGAAGCAAAACACAAGCTATTAATCATAGACTTGTAGCACTAATGTAACAGGAATCGGTTGAATAACACATTGTTAAATGTAACCTACAGTTAGCCCATTGGTTTAACATTGATTAACTTGAAGTTAAATTTAGCAACCTGTTGTGTAACTGGGTTCAGATATCAAGAGAATGATATAATATAGAAAATATAAATTGTATGAATATTAGAAAATTGATAATTTATTCAACAAAATATCTCTTTGATGTTGAGCCATGCATTCCCAAACTGGACGATTCATGTATTTGGGAGTGTAGAAAACGACCATATATTCATAAAGATTCATTTTCATTTATTATGTATCCCCCAGTGCATCGTGATTATACACGAGCTTGTACAATACATAACTATTTTGTTATTAAAAACAAGCTGTTTGGTCAAAGTTTTTATTTCTTATTTGGCAGAGTGGATTTTGTGGTTGGGTGAATATTCTTTTTATCTGTAACTCACCGCTGGGTGAATGGACATTGACATAAAGTCCGATTGATATAAACTGTCATAAAATAACAACAAAAACAATAAATTGAAACACCGAGACATTCCGAGTGGTAAAAGGTAACTTGCACCACGTACCGAGATTGAGGGGAAATTTGTTAATTCTGAAAATGGTAATTTTATTTATTGATGTCATAGGATCAGTAAAATACCATTATATCATAAAAATCAATTTTATGATATCCTAAACAATCGTTTCTTTGATATCGTAAAATCATTTTATGATTTCATAAATTGAAATTCAGAAATAATAAAATTGGTAACATTCGATTTTATGATACCATAAAATCGGTTTTATGATATCTTAAATGTAATTTATGATATCATAAAATGTAACTGATTTTATATCATAAAATCAATTTAGTGATATCATTAAATCGAATTTATGATATCATAATATACATGTATTTAAATCGAGTGATGATATCAAAATTATTTTATATCATGGAATAATTCTTGATATTTCACATTCGATTTTATGATATGAGTAATTCATTTTGTCATATCTTGGAATGCTGAATAATAGCAGAACAGCTCCTCATAAAATATGTACTTGGTGATACCACCGTTTATATCCTAAGTGAAACATCATCAGTAACATCATGGCGGTTAGTTTTAAACGTCCATGACCGTTCAAACTCACTAACAAGAAATATCGTAAAAGGTCTCTGATTCATCCATTATACAACTTGAACGACATACTAATCAAAACAAGTGCACACATGCACTGCACAATTAGATAGGAATTAAATGAATATAATACAGACACCCCTAATTAACGATCACAAGTGGACCATTCCTGGATGTTACATTCATATCGAAACTACGAAAACATGGGTGAAAATCAATTTATTGGAAGTATTTCATAGAAAACTGCATTTATTCGTTCTTGGTAGTAAAATGAAGAAGTACCGATGGATATTCGAAACTCCAAGTCCATTAGAATACGACAAAGTAGATATAACAACTGTCTCAACACGAAAATAATTGTAAATCCAAAACGGTATGGGTTCAGGTGTCCGGAAGGAGTCAACACCCCCTGCTAGCATGCCTCATCCGTCGCAAATGTTCCATGGAAGCCTCTAGAGTTCGATGAAAAGGTCATCATTCAACTTCAGATCTCATTGACGAAAGGGAGTTACAGTATATAGTCGTGCTACAGAATACTATCTAACATTCTTAATAGGGGACTTCATATTGTTTAACAAGATCCCTGTATCGACCATAAATCTTTCTTAGTGACGATTTCAAGCGTTCAAGAATTTAACCCTATGTGAGTAAAATGTTTTCGAGTCGTATGGCTCTCAGAATAATACATTCATAATAAAACATGTCCTGGCATGAAATGAAAACGCCATAGACAAAAGAAGACGGGATATTACTTCTCAGGAATGGGAAGTTCGTGATATGGAATTTGAGATCATCACGTTTGTCATAAATGGCGTTGTGAAGTAGACCGTCCTTCCCAACTGACAAGAGTAAATCTAGGTAAGATGCAAATGTGTTGCTCTGTGTCGTCTCATTAATCTCAAGCTAAAGAGGATACAAGTGGTTGAGGTAATTATGAAATTCTGGATTATCTATAGACAGGACGTCGTCGATGTACCTGTACGTAAAATTGAACCGAGATGCTGTTTCTTTTCTGTGCAGAGCAGAGACTGAATAAATTCCACTTCATACGAATACAAAAAGATGTCATCAAGGATTTACAGATTTCAAATGAAGTTGTTATCAATGGCCGTTCTATAACCAACAGTATACTAGTATGTTATCAGTGATCAGAGGGCATCTAGATAATTACGTTTTCCATTGAAGCGTATCACCTACAAAAAAGATAAATTGACTACCAATTCAATGTCGTAATAAATAAATAAAACAAATGCAAATAATATTCAATGATTTCAGATAGCAAGTTTTTCTTTATCATCTAGGAAGTTCAACGAAAAGCGTTTAAAATATTATGCATTTGTATTGCCCCTTAGATATGCCAGATTAAAATGTCTTGGACTAATCATTATTACTTAACTGAAAAATTCATTGGCTTAGGAGTTCAACTAATCCAATTGCACAAAATTTATTTCCTCATATAAAATGTACATACAAGTTATGTAAAAATTATAATCATTCCAAAATGCATGAACTGTTGATGAGCAAAATGCTAATATTCTTTCTTTCTTTTTTAATTTCGCTAGCCAATTCCAGTCACTTTCGCGGAGGAACGATCAGCTGGCAACCCACGCACAAAAGAAATGAGGTATTTTAGACACTTATTTGATATCACATATGTTTTCTTTCATTTGTACTTCTGCAAATCATATATAATTCGCGACAACTTTATTTTGCGTGCTCAGATTTTGGCATATACATGAATTTTCAAAGCTTCAAAAGACTTTTTTACGAGTCACCACTGGTAGCAATTTACTTATGCATAAAAGTGAGGAATCTTGATTTTTGACTATAAATTTTATATAAACCATTTTCTTTCTAAATATTCACGGACAGACATTTCTAAATCATTTTTGTTCAAACTCAAAATATGTAACACTTTCATTCTGTATTTGCTCATGATGTTAAAATGTTCTGTTTTCAAGATTAAGCAATATTGAATGAATATTTCACAATACCTTATTGACATATGTTGCAAAGAGACCGTTGAACTATGCATCCTGTAATATTTACCAGTACTATAACGTGAAACAATGGAAAATAATAATAACACTAACACAGAAACTTCAAAACATTAATAGTTTATGGTGAAACTTGTCTTGAAATTGACTTTGTAATATTTGTTTGAACAAAATGTGGTTTTATTTGAAATATATAGAGTAAAAATACAAGTTTCCTCACTTTTGTCACCTTTCTTGTACACCGAATTATAGAATTATATGTATTTGTAACTATTTCCATGCGCTGACATTTTTGGCAGAAACGAAATATTTTAGAACTATTTCTTTGGTATTATGTTTATGATATAATCGATCACTGGGTCTTGCCACGGCTAGCGGTTGATGGATCGTTTGAATTTAATTTTGAATTTTGAGTGGTGTTTTATGCCATACTCAACAATTTTTCAGTTATATATATATATATATGATGGCGGTCAATTTTAATGGTGAAGGAGGGAGCCCGGTTACAATGTGCCCGGGAAGAGACCACCAGCTTTCCGCAAGTGATCTGGCAAACTTTCTCATAAAAACCAGCGGTGATAGAACCTGCGCTGACTAGAAGGTTCCTGACAACCACTGGGCCCCGGGGGAGCCTGGATCGTTTGGGCCCTCGAGGGCATACATAAACACATATCCTGGCATTTTGCTACCACCTTTTATTTTATACTTAAGTAATATTTCGTATCGATAGTAATATTCCATCTTCTCCTGACTATGGCGTTTTCATTTCACAGCTTATACGTTATGCCAGATATGCATGCTCCTCTTATGAATGTTTTATTCTGAGAGCTAAACGACTAGCTAATAAACTACTTACACAAGTTACGTTGTTGAACGCTTGGAGTCGTCGTTTAAGAAGTTTTATGGTCGATACTGGGATCTTGTTAGACATTATGAAGTCCACCTCTCAGAAATATTAGATAGTATTCTGGACCACGGCCACAGACAGTTATTCCGTTTCACCTATCATGCTTTTCACCGAACTTGACCTCATCACCAAACATGACCTTTTTACCGAATTTGACCCTTAATCGAACTAGAAAGGTTTCCATGGAACATTTGCGACGGATGTGGCATGCCAACAGAAGACGCAGACTCCTTCAGGACACTAGGGCCCGGCACCATAAAACTTGAGAATTTGCTTAAGTCTTAGAATATTCTCAAATTGGCCCTCTCAGCCAATCAGATTTCAAGATTAGTTAGATTTGAGTAAGAGTTTTAGACTTTAGTTATTCTTAAGCTTTATGGTGCCAGGCTCTGGTCTTATACCGTTTGGGATTCGTAATTGTTCTTCATGTTGAGACCATTTGCACATCTAATTCGTCGTGTTATAATGGACTTGAGTTTTGTTTATTGATTGGTACTTCTTCAATTTTACATTCTAAACTCGCTAAACGCTTGAAGATTACCTTCATTTCACAATGGTGTTTCGTAGACATATTTGGAAATACATTTAGGTTTAGTGTATGGCCTTTCGGAACTCAATCCGAGTTCAGCTGATGAAGTCCTATTGACAGACACGATCGTATCGATTTTGATTTTCTTAAAATCTACAACTTTGGTATTCAATCTAAGTATATAAAAATTTCAGATACCAAAGTATAAATCAATAGAATGTCCAGGACATAATTCTGAAATGAAGAATTGCGTGGTTACAGTGTTGTGCATGTTCCTATTGTATTAAAATGTTACTTTCCAACATACACAAATCCAATACGATTTACTTTAAAGTGAAAACAAAGTGCTTATTAAAAGTTTTCAATCTGATAAATTATAAGAATACGGTTATAGTACTGGTACCTAGACTTTCAATTATAAATAAATAAATGAATAAACAAATAAGTTACCTTAGTATTCTAGACATCAGCAATTATCATTACAGTAAAACCTGCTCTAGCGGCCACCTCTATATAAGGATTACCTGTTTATAAGGGCCAGTTTTTTCAAGTCCCTTGACTACATACTTCAACTAGATTGAACCTGTGTATAAGGGTAACCTGCACATAAAGGTCAATATTTTCTGGTCGATTTGGCTATTTATCACGAAAAGTGTGTTTTGGTTCTCATGCCTTCGTTTTCAAAATATCGAGATTACCATTCTACTTTCAAAGTTTATTATTAGGTATCCCGTTCTCCGTGATTAATTATTCTATCTAATAGGAAACTAGAAACTTAAAAATACAACGAAATTATATGGGAATAAACATTAAAAGTGCATTTAAAAGTAAATTGATGAACATTGCTGTGACTAATATAATTTAAATACTTTATATTTCGTAATGATTATTATCATCATATTAAACATACATGTTTTAAAATGTTTCAGAGTAAAATCAATTACAATTACGGTACCATCAGGACTTACGAACAATCCACTACGTAATGATGACCTTGAAAGGTAACACGTCAAGTACTGACTGTAATGTTTTGTGGACCCCAAGGATCACGAAAACGTTAAATTATGACGTCAAATATTTAGAACATAATTTGCAGTTCCGGTGTTACCATGAAGTTAATCTGAAAAACGTTCGCTAGTGCAGTAGTTAAGTACTCCGTTGTCAAACTTATTTAGAAGATGACTTTTTAGTGTTCATGGAGAAAGTAAATGAGGCTCAACTATAATATTACATTTTGGGTAATTTCTAATCAATAAGTTCGCTTCGCTGCGCTTTATAAAGATATATTTCTCCTTCAATTGACCATTTTTGCAGTGCCACAAATACATGTATACCCAGCGAATACATATGCGAGTGTCTATTTTATTTTTATTAGTAAATTCCTCGTGGAAATATCACTATCGATATTTATGATAGATGTATATACATGTAACAATAAATAAATATGAACTAAGGTAATGCCTTGAAAACGAGCGCAGCTCCTTGTTTTACTAATGTGTGCAAAAGCATTCATTGAAAGTCTATTCGCTCTCACAAGAGCAATGCCGATTTGACAATATAATATCACAGTTTGATTGTGACGTCGAATATTTAGAATATAAGCACTTCCATATAAATATGACCATAAAAAGTTTCATAAACGTTTGATTTGAATAGAGTAACTGGTTAAGCGTAGGGTTAACGTGGTCCATCTTCAGTCATCTTGGCTGTCTTTTTAGACTCTACAAAGTACAGCTTCTGACACAGCCTTGTCACTTTTTTATGTTATGTACATTTGTTATCTATGAGTTCCCCTTCGGCCGCTCAAGGTGCGCTCTTATATTAAAGCCCTATTTCACATGGTTAAGGGATATAATTGAGGATAAAGTTTTTGAAAATTAGGTCAATGTCCAAGGTCAAGGCCACTAGATAAAAAATCAAGGCACCAAATGAAAGCTTTGGGTTTTAAGAAATCTATTTGTGAAATACCAAAACCCTATACTTCATGGTTTAAAAGATAAAGTCAAGGTTAAAGTTTTTGGAAAGTAGGTCAACGTCCAAGTCCATGGTCGATTACTAGGTTTAAAGTCAACGTATCAAATGAAAGCTAGGTCCATATCTATTGGTTATTTTACTTAATATAGACATCGAGTTTTCATTTATTAAGCTATTTTTCAAACAAACATGTCATGTTTACGTGTATGTCAAACGGTGTTTATGTTGCCGGTATTTGGGTCACCTGTAATGTTGATCTGTGTATCCTGAAGAACACTTGATGACAATTATGACGTTTTTGACATCCTTTTTACATGTTTTACTTAATTTTCATTTTGGAAGGTTCTGGTGTTTGTTGAAAATGTATCTAAATTATTTAAAAAGTTTACACTTTATTTATTTTTCAATGATTAACAAACAAGTTATGTCAAATTATATAAATGTTCTTCGTTTGCTTTGATGTTGGCGTGAGGGGTCTTTGCTGTGGGAGGAAACGGGAGTACCCGGATACAGCCCACGTGTCCAACTTGGCGACCGTCATATATTACATACTCCGCTGCCCAGTCAAAGGGGATCGCAGTGGTGAGAAGCGAGTGCCCTATCCGAACACACCGTTTAAATGATTAATGACACGATAACACTTCCGCTTTATAAAGTGACTGCTCGGAATTTGCCATGATTAAAACAAAACATATTTTTAAAGAATGCTATATATTCCATGTCACTGTTATGTTTTTGATTACCGGTATTTGACTGTGTCAATATATTGGTTAAACTGTTTCAAGAAGGTTTCAAGAATTTTTAAAAGAAGTTCCGAATGAAAAGAAAATCAATATACATAAAGTACTGAAATATTCTCAGCAAAATGCTGCATTTAACTCACCGTCAGCCATAGATGATTTAATCACGTGATTATCAAATCAATTCTCTGGTTGAGAATGGTCACTTCAAATGAATGAGTAATACCACACTCTAATAAACTACAAATCTGATAAAGGCCAACAAAAATACAATATATAATGCGCAATTTTATAATTTATTGCAACAAACAAAGATAACATTAGTTGATTCCATAAAGAGTTATGTACCATTATATGTTATGAACTGAGTTTTGGTTCCGCTAGGCGTCACTTTGTTTCACCTCTCACAGCAGGATTGATATCATAAAAAGAAGAAAGGTGGCGCGTTATGGATGCGTTTTCAACTTAATCGCCTTCCTGATTGATTCAATCTCTCGTCTGTTCCGTCTTTTTCTGTTTCGTGATTTGGTACAAGGCGATTTCTTTTCTTCTCTTTCGAATCCATCGTGTTACCAATGAAAGCAAATGGCCGCTCTTGTCGTTAAACAGGTATATTTGAGGTCGCCGAGAATATCACACAACGCCGTCTTTACGTTCAAATTTGTATTGCTCACAAAACAAAGCAACATACGGAAGTATAAATTGTAGGAATGTTATATATTTATTTAAATGTCATTTAAATCTATTATCATAACATGTTATGTAAACATAAACGTAAACGGGTGCTCATGGGATTTTAAACAAAATTATTAATTTGTATTTACAGTTCAAGTAGTAGATTTTGTATTTGTTTTTGCACAGTTAAGTTACACGTTTCAGTATGAGTCATCTCTTTCATGACTTTAAAAATTAAAATAACTATATAGTGTAGCAAATGCATTACATATTTACCTATATGTAGGGGTTTTATTTCAGTCCAAACTATTTTAAAAACAAGGAAAATAAATGACAATATTTTTATCATACAAAAAACGGGTGAGTTTTAAACATCCAAAACAGATGTACAAAACATTTGATGAAGAGTAAATTCATAGATTTGAAAGCTTCAGTAAATATGTCAATACTGTTATTGGATTAAGAACTTAGTTTGTGATTAAAACGAGCATATTGGCGCCATTGTTTGTTGTGTAAGTTAACAAGATTTTTCATGTCTACCTCCATCGCCTGATAAATTAAAATTTTGAATAGTTTTGACATATTTGTTTATAAGCATTTAATATCACATATTTGTGGATTAATAGTAATAATAATAATAATAATAATAATGATGATGATGATGATGATGATGATGATGACAATAATGGAATATTTATGTACTACTACAATTGGGGAACGAGTTATCAAAAAGAACTTACTGTATCGGATTTCTCGGTATTAACATGGAACTTAGAATCAAAGTGTTGAACTATGTTAAAAGATAATAATAAACAATAGGGAAGAGGCCCATGGGCCTTAACGGTTACTTGAGTATGGACATTTTTTGGTCATTAGAAACCATTGTGTCAACAATGTGTCTTTATACTTAATGATAGATGGTATATATATATATATATATATATATATATATATATATATATATATATATAAATATATATATATATATATATATATATATATATATATATATATATATATATATATTGATTTCACTATCATACAGTATGGACAAGTTTCAATCCTTTTATAATACAGGAATTTTAGTCATATCATATCGAAATGTAATTTTGTATTTGGGTTCTAAAACATAATTTATTGAATGGATTTCACAATTTCACAATTATGGTAACATTTTTTGCTCTTTCTGATTATGCATTCAGTCTTTCATCATAATGCACAAAAGTGTAGAAGATTTTCTACAATTATTTTTATTTCCACAATATGTCCATTTTGACCCTGCATTAGGCACAGAGACCTTGCCCAAAGCCACATGAATTTCACAATTTTGGCAGAGGGCTTAATGCCTTATTTAACTATGCATTCAGTCTTTCTTAACAATGCATTGAGGAATATTTTCTGAGATAAGGTATAATTGTAACAGCAGCCTGTTACAAAGGTCTCCCAAACCATCCCATCTCTTCATGTATCCCAGTCCATTTCGGTGATCAGAGAAACTTAATTTCACCATAACATCCCAAAATTGGTGTCTTTTCACTTAACCAACATTTTATATTTTAAGGTATATAGGTAAGGTATTTTGTTGTCTATAGGCTGTTACCTAGTCTATGGGTAATAAGAAAATATATCATTTAGGGGTGGGGATTTCAACTATTCTTGAGTTGATTGAATGATTCTGAAATAAGGGAGTGGGGAATGACCCCGGGAACCTAATAAATTCCAGGATAATTACTCTTCCCATGATAAAACAGAAAATAAATCATTTAGGTGTTGGGATCTCTGCGATTTCACCTACTTTTGAGATAATGGAAGATTTCCGAAATGACAGGGGCGGGGAATGGCCACGGGGAAAAACTTTATATGGTAATGAGCCCTTACATCATTCCATCCAAGAAAATAGTTAATTTGAAGTAGTGTAATGATTTTCATCAGTTAAAATGCAAGTAAAAATATAATTCATAATTTCCCCATGTTTCTATTGTAAAACCTACCCATTTGAACTCTTGAAATATACCTTAGACCCCCTTTCCCCATGGGAGTTCAAGAATTTTGCAATTTTGGTAGAGGGCTTCATGCATTTAGTCTTTTTTTACAGTGCGCTGAAGTAGGGAATATTTCTAACATTAAGGATATTTAATTATATAGTAAATTTAGCCCCGCCCTAGTTGCAGAACCCATGCCTTTTTCATATATATCTATGTTTAAATAGATAGATAGATAGATAGATAGATAGATAGATAGATAGATAGATAGATAGATAAAAAGATAGATAGATAGATAGACAGACAGACAGACAGACAGATATATATAAAGAAATGTATAAACATATCCATGCATGTATATTCAAGCACGTGCATAAATGTATGCATATATACATAGCTGTGTTAATTAATTATTAATTTCTACTTCGCCACCTCCCAAGAATGAAATACTACATACAAAGTTCTGTTCTTCACGCCATGTGTTCAACGTTTAGCTGATTAGCAAGTTATTTCAGTTTGTCAATGTATAAAATATTTGTTCAACATTATGGAAGTCCAGAGTAAAATAACGATTGGAATTAAAACCAAGACTGAGTCATTTCAAATATCTTTATTTAGTTTAATATTACATAATCAAGTAAAGACGTTTTTATTGGCTAAGTTTGGTAACAAATCATATTTGTAGAAAGATTTTCATTTATATAGATTGGACATGGAATTAAAAAAAGAATAATAATAATGTTTAAAAATCTATACATATCTACCAGACTGTTGGAAAATTCAAACGACAAAAATGCTAATATTTATTCTTTCTATATTTATTGCATTCGTTGCATCTAGCCATTTTCGTGGTGGTACTATAAGTTGGGTACCAACAGGAAGACGAAATGAGGTATTGTTTATTTGACGTTTTTCATTTATTTGTAAAAGATTCATTTTGATGTACAGAACATTTTAAAAGCTGTTCGGGACAGTAAATAGTTTTTTATTCTTTAATGAACAACATTATTTAGTTTGGTGTCTTAAAGGCGATTCTTAGACACTATATTGTGTAGCATCAACATTTTAGTTTCTTTTAAAAACTATGTGTAAATGGACCAAATCAGGAAAAACTAGATTTAACTCATTTATGTGATTCTTGCGTTCCATAAAAACAGTTAAACCTAGTTTTTATTTAATTAGTGAGAAAACTAGATTTAACTGGAAAATAGGTTTAACTGAGAAGAACTTTGTTTAACTCAATAATGTGATCGTGGCGTGTCAATGGTTTGTACTAAGTTTACTCCTGTCGGAACAAACTGATGCAAATTGGAGTGAAATAAAAAATCATTTCCGTTAGAAATACCAAATATAATTGAAAAAAAACCAAATGCTATAAATCGATTGTGTCTGTCAATAAGACTTCATTTTCATATAAAATAGATGAAAAGTTCGGAAACAGAAAATTGATTATAGACCTTGTCATGATAATTGCGGTCTTGTAACTTTGGACGGCAAAACGATACTGATTCCCGCAAAACATAGACTTATCAAAGTAACTGATTGTTTCCAGACGTTATTTTCTAGGAATCAGTACCATTTTCCACAAAGTGTCAGGACGGCAGATATCATGGAAAGATATATTATTGTTAACGGTAAACACATAAATAACACATTTTTTTTTAAAATAATTACTCAGGCAGAATTCAATTTCAAACTTGGTTGGACTTACAATAATGGTCCTGGATGTACACAGAGTTCCTTGGGACAATTAGCGATGGGAATGAACACAACGTACTGGTATTGTACTAGTGGATGTGGCAACAAGACAACTCTGAGCAATGTCAACTATGTTTGTACTGGAGCAAGTTCAACTGAAGATTGGGAACAAGGAGAAAGATCATTCAAATACACGTTCCCTAGTTCCGGACCATTTACTATCTCGTAAGATAAGGTTTTGGCATCATAAAACTGCAGAATTACTTAAGTCTAAAAATTTTACTCAACTTTGGCTAACCTGAAATCTGATTGGCTGAGCAGACAAAGTTGAGAATATTCATTGGTTAAAAGAACAAAAACAAAAATACAGCTTGTTGTGTCCGTTGTTTGAATCCAACATCACTCTCTCCATTTCAATTAACTTTTGGTATTTAACCGATTGTGAAGGAGACACATGACGACACATTCCATAAAGGATAATTCGTCAAAATTTTCATTTTCAAAATGACATTAAAACATCCCAAATGAATTTAGTTATCCTCGTCTCCGGTAATTCCGTGGATGTAAGCAATTCTATTTTTGAACGTCTTCCGTGATCAAATTAAATGTTGATTTTGGGAAATATGTCAATTTAATATATCAAACAAAAGATGAAACATTAGCCGTTTTAAACTGAAGTATTCATAACTTTATTGTATTGAAATATATCAGACTCAATATACTGAATTGTTATGGCTTCCGACAATTCCGTGGATATATGTGACGTCATTTCTGGCAGCGGTGTCAAGGGAAAATAAAGCAGACGGAACGATTACATGTACGTACCACATGCAGTATCCACCGAATTGTCGGATCCACGAAATTGTCAGAAACAGCCTTAAGGTATGACAACTCTTCTTCTTATTTTTGGAGGTGATATATACTGATACTATGCCTATATTCTATTGTGTAAAACAGATAAGCGGGCAACAAATTTACCTGACAAGCAAAGAGACATTCGTTTCATTCATTTTTTTTCACATAATGGTCGTTTTCTTCTGTTAAGTTTGACGCTTGATATTTATCTGTGTCGTTTCATGCAGTTAGTTAATTTAAGATTCCGATCACGCGTTCCCGACATTGTTCAGTGTCATCTAATATTGTCGTTAAAGGAAATACTTTCGACCTATAACAGAATCAGAATTTATCAAAATCGGCCTTTATTTATGTGATTTATCAGAAATATGTCTCTGGACGTATATTTGCTTTAAAAATACGATACGGGATTATTATTCGAAGTAGTTAGTGGAATATTACGGAGTATGATATGGCCGAGACCACGTAGGAGGAGTTTGTAAAGGGCCAAAATATCCAGTAGCAGACACATGCGCGATAAAGATTCTCCGGATGTTTGACATAGAGTTCACGTGCATATATGTTGATTACGTCAGAGAAACCCTTCTTATTTTGTGCCAGAAAAACTAAATTTACGGATTTAAACCAAAATATATGTAGGTAATTTCGGTAGTTTGTAATTGTATTAAAGTGGTTTAGTGTTTATTAGGCAATTAAAAAATTGCCGTCACCGGCAGCTCATATTGCTTTCACATTATTAATATTCTACATATATGGATGTATAATTCTATCTAAACTTTACTAAATATTCATATACATTCAAACCTGCATTCAAAGAAAGATATTAGCAGTTCCATAATCATTTCTTTTTAATTAACGCTTATAATAATAAAATGTTATTAATTGTAGCAATATTTTACTTTAAGCTTTAGTGGAGGAGACTGGAGGTCATTAAATCATGGCACCGCCGGAAGTTGGAATATTCAAACAGTAGTGAATCTTGGACAGAGGCCCGACACACGATTTCCTAACCATAGTCCTCAAACGTTAAGCCGACCCTCTTACACGTAAGTTCAATAGTAACCTGCTCCACTGCGCTTGTCGTTACACTAAAACGTTATATTTTGTTCCGGTAGATGAACTGGGTAAGCATTGTAAAAGTAGACGAACTGCACCCAAAGACTTGAAATTTTGGTCTGCCAAGGCACATCCGGGTTCATTCAAAATCCAAAACAATACGGTCTACTTTCCTACAAATACAAGATAAAAATTTATTGCCGTGCACGGACTACATGCATTGCTGAATCTCTAATACTTTTGTGACGACAAGTAGCTTCTCACCCGTGTTATGATTTGACATAACTTTGTTGTTGTTGTAAACCTGTGCCAGTTTACCTTGGTAGACCTGTACTAAATACTACTGTGCAGAAAAAAACCATTAATCTTTTATCAGCGGCGGCTAGGGCGCGATTTTATTTTTAAGTGATATTATATCCTTGTATAAAGATATAAAGTTCTCATTAATTACATGTGCACATATTGGCTTGTTTAAAAGTTTTACGAATTTGAAAATAATAAATAATATTAGTGGGCATGTATAAAAGAAACAAATGGTAATGTGGGCAATATTCATACCGATCTGACATCGGAAAGGTCGTAGGCATGCGTAGTCATTTGTTTTCATCCTAATGGGATAAAACGTATTTCAAGTGAATCAACTCTACCCGAATTTAGTAATTTTATTTATCTATTTGAGGAAAACACAAAATAAAACTAAAAATAATCCATAGATTATACTAATAAATAGTCCAAAATAATCTGATTACTTCGGTGTCTATTTATAGTATTGCTGGTCAACTCGTACCCAAGTCAAATTGGCACCGAGTGATTTCGGCACTTTGTGTGGTTGAATCGGCACTTGGAAATGACGGTTTTGGCATGTGTTGTTATTAATTAGAAACTTTGAAAATGTTCATAACGGCACCAATGAAGATTCATCTCAATGGGTTCTAAAAAGTATTTTTATGAGCAAATCTAATACTTTAAGTATTCATCTACCTGGCAATTCAAAGAAAAAATATAAGAACACACACACACACACACCACACATACATTCTAGTAGACAATTAAAAATCTAAATTCGAATTATTCATATACATGTTTTACATAATGCAGTATTTAAATACATGATATAATAGTGTCGATAATGAATTTACTTGGGGGCAATTGCCGAAATCACTTGCGCTTTCCGAAATTACTTGAGTATTAAATCACCATGAAAGAAAATACCTATGGATTCTGTTTTATAGTACCGGTGTCACTAGGTGCCAATATGCATAATCTCACTGAGGTGCCGAGATAGCCGTCCTGGCTCCACGGTAGAGTGCTAGATTCGCAACCTGAGGGTCGCGGGTTCGAGCCTTGGCGGAGCTAACTGATTTTCCCTGTTCTTTGGATGAGACAGTAAAAACCGAGGTCCCTTGTCATATTGTAAATTTTGAATTTACTGGAAGGGTGTAAATATAAAATATACAACATGACAAAACATGACAACCGTGTCACAGTAGGTATCGCACATTAAAAAACCCTCACTGCCCAATGGCCGTAAGTGTCGATCATAGGTCAATATTTGAAGCCCTTCACCGACATTTGGTGACATCTCCATACGAGTGATAGATTCGTGAGTGGGACAACAACAATTGAGGTGTCGATGGAAGTCACTACTGTCCGTGCAGCTCACTTCGAAAATAGGAATACCTAACTTAGATTTTAAACGTTGAATCATTTGGCTGAATAAAAGTCTAATATCTTGCTGGAGTTCTTGAATAACGTTTTAAATATTCTCAACATATTACAAATTCCATGGAGATGGGCGTTTATCATGTTAAAAAAGTCTCCCGCCGGATCGGATTTTTTGTGCTTGCTGTCAGCGGTTACAAATATTCCCAGGCCTATCAAATGTACACGGAAAGTACTCTCGGTCAAATAAAATGAAAATTACCGATATAGTTATTCATATATAAACAGTAGAATTGCGGAAACGTCTAAGTATCATTAATAACACCAAAGTTATAGTTTTACTAAAAAGGGCAACACACATGCTCAATAAGACCGTTTCTGTCAATAAGACTTCATCAGTTCGACAGACGATCTCAATGTATATTTTAGAAAGAAAATAGTGGTATCATACAAGGCGAAATAATAAACCTAAATGTATTGCCAAATCTATCTTATAGTACACATTCTTAAAAATATCATTGACAATCTTATCTTTTGGGAAATTTAAATTTTAAATAGAATATTTCCAGCGAAATATTACTTTAGTATAAAATAATTAAATATGATGCAAGGACATTTTAATTTCTATATAACTACTGCATATATATCCTTCACATTTCTATCATGGAATGCCATCGATAGTATGAGGTCATTGTTTTAAACATCAATAAAAGTATCTTGACATACGTAATCTCGTATGTGATATAACAAAAGATTAATTTGGGGGTAAGGTTTGTCACTCGGTCGGTCTAGGTTTTTGTATTGGAACGATTAGTCTCGGGTGCAAGTTTTCCTTGTAACTTCACTCAACCAGCAAATCTCGTGGACATCTACGAATATAATCGGAAAGTATTCAGACGCCATGTCTTGTTTCAGTTTCCATGTAAACACAAAAAATATTGATGATTTTCATGCCTCTGCACTATGTTTTCGACAGTAAATCATATTGTCGGGTGATTTTTTATGGGTATACAATCGTTTCATGGGCATTACACACTTTCCGAAAAAAAATATTCCTAACTTAGCTACTGCTGCTTTAATATCTGTTAACTTTATATTTCAAGCAATAGTAATACTAGAATAATATCATTCAAGGACTAATTTTCTAGAAATACTAGTGTAGTATCAGTCAAAGGATAATTTTCCTGAAATATAAAAATAACATTTAATTAAGTCAAGGTTAATTTCTAGAAATTCTAGTATAGCTAGCATCAGTCAAGAGTGATTCTCTAGAAAGAATAAAATACGATCAGGCACGGGAATTATTCTCTAAAAACACTAGTTATATATTCGTCAGTCATGGGTAATTAATCAAACACACTATAGTAAAAGGCTGAGTAAATCTCTATTGCTTATTGCGTTTAATCCTTTCGACCTCATATTCAATTTGTCAAGTTTTACCAACACCTATTTTCATGTTTCTAATTTTCAAAAATATTAAATCGCAGAGTGATATTTCTGTAATACCATTTAAACACGTTCACTCAACTATTTGTCTTCAGATTTCAGTTTGCTTGCAATATAAAACTTAAGATTCCGATGATAGATGCGGACGATGATAATGTAAGGTGCAGATGGGCAGTAGGAAATGAGTGTGCCTCTGTATGTCAGATTCTACCAAATGCTGTGTTGGACCAGGTGAGTCATCTCGTGGTCATCTATGATCCTCATATTAAAAACTACAACCCCATATAATAGAAGATGTATTTCTACCGTAGTATTACGTTTCCAACGTACTTTTTACTAAATGTTTCGTTTTGTTGACGTCACATTGTAAATTATTTGGCACAAATTCGTAATTAAGTCCAATAATTACAGCGCCCTCTTACGACCAGTCTTCTAGTGTGTACTGGGGCTTCAAAAGGTTTACTATCAGTACCAGAATTCCTAGGAACATGATTGCCGTAAATGTCTAATCTGATTTGATTGAATTATACACGTGGTAGTGTACAATTGGTTTGTTGACAGCCCAATCCCGTAATGACCGGATTAGAAGCAGCCTAGAAATGACGGCTGAGAAACGTCTTAGTGTTCAAATAAGAAAAATGTCAAATACGCATTTTCTATGACTCGGCAACAATTTCAGCATGTTTTAAGGGGTAAGATGGTAGACAATGAGCTGTACATATACATTGGATGCAAAACACTGTCTGCATCAATATAAACCACGTGGTCTTCCTAACTAGAAGCATTTAATATTACATTACGATGGTACATGACAAAGCTGCGCTCGCTTTAAGGCAATGTCTCAGTTCATGTTACTCCTTCCTATTAATCGCAAATTGACAACAAATAATGAAGTGTTAATTGAAGCAGATATATAATATAATATAATATAATATAAAACTTAATATACTGAATGTTAAACAACAGAAATTTATTTTTACATTGGTACAATATTTGTTGCCAAACTCCAGTATACGATTTTTTATCCAGAATACTCAATGTTAAACTGCAGAAATTTATTTTTACATTGGTACAATATTTGTTGACATACTCCAGTATACGATTTTTTTATCCAGAATACTCAATGTTAAACTGCAGAAATTTATTTTTACATTGGTACAATATTTGTTGACAAACTCCAGTATACGATTGTTTTATCCAGAATACTCAATGTTAAACTACAGACATTAATTTTTACATTGGTACAATATTTGTTGACATACTTCAGTATACGATTTTTTTATCCAGAATACTTGTACCTTGTCTTTTCCTTCATCGCATGCAAAAAATGGATGGTATGCCGTGGCAATAACAGTAGAGGATTTCCCCAAAACTGACCTGGTCATAGGAGGTCACATGTACACTAGGAATACAGCATTATCGTCTGTACCTCTACAAGTAAGAGCACTATTGTATATTGAACAAAATGAACTCGTCATTTTGTTACATTCCTTTAAATAAAGCGCACCATGACCACACACATTTACCAAAAAGAAATTTCATAAAAAGTATTCGTACTAAAACACATAAATTCATATATACCGGGCAGTCGGGAAGGAAATGATAAAAACAACGTTATGCAGACGCTTCAGATTAGCGTTCGGCAGAGGAATCCAATGTCCGAAAAGCGTTCCATTCATTTCTGTTCCGTCGATATGGAGATTTCGGAAAAACTGTGTTAATACATTGATGAAAATTCTAATTTTTATATACTTTAACCTTTTCAAAGTTGAAAAGGTGAAAAAAGCAAGAATTAGTATTCTCAGACCAGTTACAATAACCACAGAAGGTCAAAGTGATCGGTAGCGAGTGCACTAACCAGTGTACTACCCAAACACCCATAAATAGACACGTGAGTGGATGATAATGTACATTGTGTTAGAACAAGCCAACAAAACTTGTAGGAAAGACTGAATGACAATAATTCAAAGGAAGTAACAGAATTGGTAGATATGTAAATTTTCACAATCACATAATCAAATCTCTTATTCATTATATCTACAGCGTAACTCTCAATACAATGTTGCAACGTGTATACGATGAAAATATGTAGAGCAATTACACCTTTGTGGTTCTACCTGTCAATAAGAGACGCATATAGTTTTTATGTCATTTTTGTCCCTTTGTTTTAGTTTTTGATAAACACTCCGAATTTACCAGGAAGTTGTAATGATAAACCCATGTTTGTGCATACAACACCGGCAGAGGGAAAGCTAGTTGTGATACCAGCACATCAAAGCCTTGACATAAGGTTTTATGCTCAATCCAGTAAAACGTATGTAAAATAATGCAGTTTTTTTTATCATTAATGTGTCATATATCGAAGTTTCAGTGTGTCGTCTGCAAACATGTTTACGGTTTGTTCCCCGAGTGCCTACTGGACGAAAACAACATCCAATTATCTGGACCAGTTAGTGCCACTTTTGTATTTCAAATTAAAACACTGATAAATGCTGTAATCAATTTGTACCATTCTTGGCATGAAAGTAATTAACGTGATTAATATGATATAAAGTTAAGACGGAACTTCAAATGACATTACATTGGAAAGGTTTTCATGGAACATTGCGACGGGTGTGGTATGCCAGCAGGGGATGCTGACTCCCTCTGGACACCTGGTCCTGTTCCGTTGTGAACATTTCAAAGTCATATAGAAATATATGTTAGTCTACACTCTAGCTTAATGTAATGCCTTTGATATTGACAATAGGCCTATAGGCCTAACACAACGCTTTAACTTTAAGTTCAATGTCGGGTTATCCAGACGAAGCACACAGATAAGCCCGTTAATTTCACTTCATGATTATGCTTATGTGAAGCATATAGCATTTACATTTAAATTAGTGACCTAGGCTTACTAGGTTAAAACACTGATATCTCTACTGCAAAGTTATATCATTGGTAGGCCTACTCGGCTATATGATCTACTACGTCAGTACTCTTAAATATCTAAATTCCAGTGCATAAATTCAATAACAGGAAAACACATATCTTAACAATTGTACAAATAACATTAACATCACAAACAAAGATATGGTGCGTCATTTACGATTCAGAAAGTGATCGAAAGTTAACCCACTTTCACAGCAACCCGCTGACCAACATTTCCTTGTATAAGTATGATGTGACGTCACTTACCGAAAAGGTTAGGTTTTGCACTATTTTCTTTTGCGTAATGTTTGGTTTGACCTAAATATGTCGCTTTCCTGCTGCTATCAAGCAACTATGCATAACTCGTTCAAAAGGTAAAATTACATTTGGATGAACCTGTTTAAGTTCTAAGCTAATCAAAAGCTAATTCATCTGCTAATGTCCTGGACATTTTATTGATTTATACTTTGGTATCTGAGATTTTTTTATATATTTAAAGTGTTTATTCTTATATGGACTTGGAAATACATTTAGATTTATTAGTTGACCTTGTATGACTCCGCTTTACGTTTCGAAACTCGACATTTATTTCAAATTGGAGCTGAACTCAATAAATCTCACTGACAGAAAAGATCGTCTTGGGCATTTCATTTAGCCTTATTTGGTAAAACTAAAACATTATTCTTAATACTATCATTTCTCATATTGCAACTTTACGTCGTAAAAATGTCTTTTTTTACTTTGAAAATAACAAGATCTCTGAATGTGTATATAATTTGTCAGACAAAATAGCATTTCCTTTAAATGTTATTCAAGGTTGAAATGTATAGCTTATATAAACATATCAAACACAAAAAAATGTTTAGTATCTATGTTCTGTATATATTCTGTAATATATTTAATTTTACAATGAACGTTTTTGGCATAGTTATATTTTAAAATTTTTCAGAATCAAATCCATTACATTAACTGCGCCATCTGGTCTCCAACACAACTCATTGCAAAACGATGACCAAGCAAGACCATATGTCAAATACATTGAAATAACATGGACTCCTACCCAACCCCAGAAAGGGTCACATATTTTATGTGGACTGGCTGATGACAATATAGGGTATGGATTCCTACCTATCTACCTATTCAACGAGGAACTATCTATCTATCTATCTATCTATCTATCTATCTATCTATCTACCTACCTACCTATCTATCTATCTATCTGACTGTCTATCTATCTATCTATCTATCTGACTGTCTGACTGTGAAGTGTTTGACCAAAATATATAATGCATAATTTCTGCAAAAATTATTTCTGCTGCAAAACCATAGCATTTATCTAATGATTCAACGCTTGTCAGAGTGCTTTTATTGTAGATAAAGATATAGTTTTGGTTCCCCTATATTTACACATCGTAGTTTTTATATTGAAAAATCTAAATAATGAGATTAGAATATCCCACGTAAGTATAGTAATATGGGAATATATGATTGACATATCTTGGTGTGACGTAATACTATGAATAAAGATGCATTTTTGTTTAACATCAAGTTAGGAACTTCAATTTATGCTGATGTAATAAACGTGTTTAATATCAATGTAGAGTCCATCGGAGACTGCTGGGGAAATGTAAATTAGTTACGGTATTTATACAGCTAATTGATATTTTATTACCATTTAATGAATGACTTCTCAAGTAATGTGTGTTTTCTATTTTTCATTTACACATCACATCACAGAAAAATAAGTGATCCGAGATGCATAACACTTCTTGCATGGGGTGAGTTTACAAAATGATTTAAAATGATTCCTCATATTTATAATTCAAATTTTCTGAAATGTACAATATTTTAAATAAATACGAAATGATGTTTCGCCCCTTTACCAAATTTACTGTTACTTATAGTTTAAAGTATATTTGAATTTTCTTCAAATAAAGATATACATAATTAGAAACAGTATATTGTTCTTTACAGATATCAACCCCTGTACAAGTGATCCTTGCTACAACAGCGCCACCTGTAGTAGAACTGGACTTACTGATACATTTATCTGTACGTGTGTTGCAGGATATACCGGCTACCTTTGTCAAATAGGTAATGTTTAAAAAATTCAAAATTGAATAACTTAAAACACTTCAATTGTTTTTTTTCTTTTTTTCATTCATATTAAATATAATTGAAACTAGATTTCGTTATTGGAAAATGAACTAACGTCGATGAAACTAAAAGGTTAGAGGTAAATAACAATTTATGGTACGTTTAAAAGTTACATTATCAAAGTTTATTTTAGAGGACACTTTCTCAGCCATTTATTCTTTTCCTTGTGTCTAACTAATAATACAAACTTCTACATTTCGATAGATATAGCTAAACGGAGAAATTTGGTCTTTTAATATGTACCCTAAACTAAGATATTTAGACTTACTGTGTGTCCCAGAAAACCCGGAAAGTGTTTTTCTTTAGTTTACATTAAAGAAACTATAAAATTATCAATAAAATTGCTATTTTGTATAAGATCTTAGTAGTAATCAATTCTGCATTGATATATGATGGAGACACTCCAATACTCGAAATTCTAGTTAAACCCTTTGTGATTTTCTAGCGGTAATGACAGTGGTCATTGTTGTTATTGATTTTCATTGGAACTGTCTATTATTTTATCGGGGTGTATAAATCTCATCACTCGTAAGTCCCACAGATACTGAATTGAAAGTACTGACAAAATACCCCTGAGTGAATTGACTCTTCCGTTGACTTGAGCACAAGAACTTTGTTTGTAAACATCCGGTTTCATTTCCAAGAGAGATAATGAATAGTGCTAAAATATTCGCGATCGTTTAAGATTTACTGTATATTGAAACTTAATAAATGGTTATATTTAATAACGGAATGGGTAATATACCTACATTTTTACGAAATATTTAAAAAAGAAAATTCGAAAACTGCTGAAACACAGTAGACTGCATACCCAAATGGCAATCATAGCTCTCTTTCTATGTAAACTTTAACTCTTGTCAAGTTAATAATTTGTCTTTAATTAATATGTATCGATTTTAACTACCTGTTATGGATTTGCAAAATATAGGCTTTGGGAATTGTGTAAACGACGTTTTCATAAAAACTGTGTCGGAGTAGTTATGACAATGACTTGATATTTATTATGTGTAACTGTGTGTAATTTAATAAACATGTCAATGATATAAATGCGCGGGTACACACACACACACCCAGATACATTAATAAATATTATAAACATAATACCAAAGTTATAATGCTCAAGACGATATCGTTTCTGTCAATTAGACTTCATCAGTTGAGCTCCAATTTGATTTGAAAAGTATGTGTATTTTCTAAAGATAAAGTGGTATCATACAAGGCCAAATAATATATCTGAAAGTATAGCCGAAATCCGTCTAAGAGTAACCACTGTAAAAAATGACTATCTTAGCTTAAGACAATCTTCGAATTTAAATAGTGATAACAGTGCCAAAAATTACTTTAGTATAAGATGAACAGCTAGTATCGAAATACCAGGTACTAGGTTTATGTATACCCTCGGGGACTCAAACGGTCCACCAGCAGTGGCAACGACCTAGTGGTTATAAATATTATAAACATAATACCAAAGTTATAATGCTCAAGACGATATCGTTTCTGTCAATTAGACTTCATCAGTTGAGCTCCAATTTGATTTGAAAAGTATGTGTATTTTCTAAAGATAAAGTGGTATCATACAAGGCCAAATAATATATCTGAAAGTATAGCCGAAATGTGTCCTCATTTGTAGCGATTTAAACATACACTGTAAGTTAGCATATTAGAAATAGATGCGCGTAGGGTTCGATGTGAAAAACAAATTGCGGCCACTGTCACTTTAAAAATATTTTTTTCGGTCAGGTGACTTCAATATCGGCTCAGTTTTGTTGTTATCGGCTTTGTTATAATATTCGTATTGTTTTTGCAGACGATTCCGTGTTAGACCAGTTATATCATATTTCATATATTACCATTGGCAGATATTGATGAGTGTGCGAGTCATCCTTGTCAGTTTGGTTCTACATGTAATGACCTGATCAACCATTTCACGTGTACCTGTATACCTGGTTATACTGGTACTCTGTGTGATATAGGTAAGAGTGTAAACAATTGATTAAAATTTGATTACAGTCATTTGACCCTTTTTATTTATTCCCTAAATTCAGAATTGTAGATCTTTTTTACTCAAATAGCAAGCATTTATCAACAAGGTAACAATTTGTCCTTAATTGATAAGTGCAGAAGTTTCATACCTGCTAAGGTTCTAAGCGAACAATATCATGAAATTGATTGAGTAGTTAAACCTTGTAAATATTACGTCATTTGTGTGTCTATGTAAGATTTAGTGTATATACTTAATAAATCAAATGAAATCAACCGGTTTTAAATATTAAAATGCATGGGTATTACTATCCGCGCGGCTCACTTCAGAAATCGGAAAATCTTCCACAGTTCTTTTATTATATCATCTATGACAGAAGTTTCACTTCTTCCCACTGTTAAGAAAGTTCATTAATAATTAAATATAGCACTCAGTCCTCGATATTAAATGCCAAGCATCCAATATCCCCAGAATTATTTTTTGATAGGCAGTTTCCTCTGTTAAATTCAAATCGCAGTATTGGTGTCATATTTAGCAATGTACGTGTCAACACGTCAACAGTGTAGTGCCGGATGACAATTCTTTTATCATTATTTATTCATCACTCATACGTAATGTATTTAAAAATCCTAACGTAATTTATATATAATTTAACATATTTCATTATTTTCTCGGTTCAATCTAGTAGCCTGCTGAGACATTTTTGCAATCAATAGTACGTTACGTATGTTGGAAATTGGAACCGTCCAAATCTGACATCTGATGTCATTCAGTACACGTAGGAATAACCCTCAACAGCGGACAAAATTATTTTAACATTGCAAATGACCACCCTACTCAATCTGATTCATTTTTGCTCAATCATTTGTATTGATAATGATGGGTGATTGCATTTAAATTGTTACACAGCTTATTTCAGCCACACATTCAACATACACTATAATTCTGTTGCATTCGAAATATCGAAGATTTATCAATTTCCGAATTGAGCCACGCCGACAGTACTTGTCATTCATATATATATATATATATATATATATATATATATATATATATATATATATATATATATATATATATATATATATATATTACCATTGACAGATATTGATGAGTGTGTGAGTCATCCTTGTCAGTTTGGTTCTACATGTAATGACCTCATCAACCATTTCACGTGTACCTGTTTACCTGGTTATACTGGTACTCTGTGTGATATAGGTAAGAGTGTAAATATTTGATTAAAATCAAATTGTATTGGAGTTTTGTACAAATTGTAATGTAATCTATATTATTTCAGAAATTGTAGTACTATAGATATATCATCTGAATTCCATGAAATAATGAAAACGGGCAAAATATGGATCTACATAAGTATTATTTAATAATGATTTACTTTTTACTTTCCATTTTACAGTTAAGTATGAAATTAAGACACATTTGCTGTCAAATAAAAGATATTTCTGTGATAGAGTAATCGGAAACTGCTTATAATTCCTTTTAAAAATCAATTATTCAACGATTCCGTGTTAGACCAGTTATATCATATT
>BROG01000822.1:75000-97500 GCA_030159075.1 Atrina japonica
ATATATATATATATATATATATATATATATATATATATTACTGAAATGGCTAACGACACGAACAAAATGAATGTCATTCACACTTTCATGCAAACACCCACTCACACACACAACCGGGAGTGAAAGAAATGCTAGATATTATATAATTAAAAGATTGTATTCACTTCTCTTTATTTGAAAATCATTCGTCATAGTTTCTTTACAATAATGTTTCAATACGTATTTTCATTTAAAAAATGTCACTTTGAATACGACATTATGTCTCTTTGAATACGATTTTATGTCTTTTGAATATCCCTTTATGTCACTTTAAATATGGCATTATGTCACTTTGAACACGATATTATGTCGCTTTGAATACGTCACATGACTTTAAATACGACATTTTGTCGCTTTGAATACGTCAAGTCACTTTGAATACAACATTTACTTACATGTAACTCATGTTTTTCTTTAGATATAATATACATGTGTATCACCATATGTCAAATAAACTTCAACATCCTAACTGATTGCTTTATAATTACAGGTATGTTCATCACAACGCACCTGTCAGTCCTGACACACCTGTAAAATAAAGTATAATTGATGTAAAAATTCAGAACATGCTTGAAAGAGACATGGAATAGAACACTTTGACAATGTCCATTCTAGAAATATTTATCTGTTGTATGTAATGTTTTGTCCTAATCAAGTTTAGTTTTCCGTTGGTTACTAACGGCAGTCCTACTGTTTTACATGTGACGCGATATATAGAAAAAGAAAGACAATTAAGAAGAATCTAGGAATGTATTGAATTATGTTATTTGACGTAAAGCTGTTGTCTCAAATATTAAACCAACTTAATCAAATAAAAAAAATAATATACTTTTTGAAACATCCCCAGTGTTTTATTTCCAATGGTATCCATATTTGTTCAATTTTTCTGAATAGAAACAAGTCCCCACAACCGATACAAAAGGCGAGTTTTCCAAATCACTCGTCATTGTCTAAATACAGTCGCATAGAATAAACGTGTGAAGTAATGAGGTTTGAGTATAACTCACCTGCATTTCGATAAAAAATATTTATACCAACAAAGTTCATTTGGACATTTCGCTGGCTAATATTCAGTTCACAAGTATGTATAAAAAATCTCAGATACAAAAGTATAAATCAATAAAATGTCCATGTAAAAATGGACAAACACGGACCTCTGGAAACCAAGAGGGGGATCAGGTGCCATGGAGGAGTAAGCATCACTTGTCGACCGGTCACACTCGCCGTGAGTCCACAGACAAGATCAATGAAATACATGAGGAGTGTTTCCTCGTCACAATTGGTACAAATGTCTCAACAACCGCAAACGAAAAGACAACTCAACATTTCACTTAATAAAACAGAGTATTCGCAAACAAGACTATTATACCGACCGTAAAATTTGCGGAACGTTGACGTTAAACGCGGTTTTCGATATCCCTCTGTCAATAATTTGTCAGTGAGTAGTTTACCTCTGTATATGAAATCCGGTAAAAATGGACAAAAACGGACCTCTGGAAACCAAGAGGTGGGATCTGGTACCATGGAGGAGTAAGCATCCCCTGTCGATCGGTCACACCCGCCGTGAGTCAACAGTCAAGTCCAAAGAAACACGTGAGGAGTGTATCCTCGTCACAATTGGTACAGACGTCTCATCAACCGCCAACGAAAAGGTAACTCAACATTTCACTTAGTGAAACAGAGTAGTCGCAAACAAGACTATTATACCGACCGTAAAATTTGCGGAACGTTGACATTAAACGCGGTTTTCGATATCCCTCTGTCAATAATTTGTCAGTGAGTAGTTTTACCTCTGTATATGAAATCTTCATATGTTGTACACGCCCTGGCATATCGGATCATTTGTGAAATATAAACTCCATATGCGGGTGACTGAGGGATATTACTACTCAAATGTGGAAAATTTACGACGGGAAAGCCGAAATCGTCGCGTTTGTCTTATAGGTTAGTTGCTAATATCGCGTCTGTGTTTATATTAAGTAAAATGTCTAAGTATGAAGCGTGTGTGCTTGATTCTGTTGTATCTTTAATTTCTAGTTCGCTGGGATATATCGCATTGACATATGTATGAAAATTGTCATTATTAATTGACAAAACGTCGTCGATATATCTAAATGTCAAATTAAAGGACACCGCTTACTTTTTCTTCTTTTGATTCAGCAGTTTCTGAATGAAGTCTGCTTCGTATGAATAAAGGAACAGGTCGGCCAATAAAGGAGCACAATTGGTTTCCATAGGAACGCGGACAGTTTGTTGAAAGACACGTCTCCGAACATAACAAATATATTGTTTATCAGAAATTCCAGCATGTTTTTTATATCAACTTCAATGTATTTATGTGTAGAATCAGAGTGGTGTTTGACGAAATAAGTATCCTGATAGCCAATCACTAGATATTTAAAATTTCGGGTACCACCTTTAGTGAAAAAACAGTTGACTATGATCCTGAAAAGTCTTTCTTTTAATTTTTTATTTGGAATATTCGTGTAAAGAGTAGAGAAGTCATAAGTTTTGATACTGTGAATTCGAGAAAAATTGTGTGGCTCTCAAATTTTCTAAAAACTGTTTAGAATTTTTAAGTATCCACATCTGATTTACACCGCTTCTGGAATAAGCAACTGTACAGTATTGTTGAAGTTTCTCCTTAACGGCTGTCAATATCTTGGTAAGGAGTAAAGATAAAGGTTTGGTAGAACCTTTGCTGGATCCTGCTATGTATCTTTGCTTATATGGGGTTTAATTAGTTTAGGTATCCAATATAAATGTGGTAGTTCGAAATTGGTATCCGTTGTAGGTATATCAAATGAGCGTAATACGGACACGTGGTTTTGAAGGATCTCATTTTTTGAAAGTGAGTTACGTGTGTATGTAGGATTTCCAGAATTCGTATTAAACCCAAGTTATTCTAATAAACCATTATAGTAACGTGCCTTACAAATAAAAACTATATTATTTGAGGCTTTGTCTGCTGGTACCAGTACATATTGTTCATGTAATCTATCCAGTTCAGTTACTACTTCTGGATCATTAAATACAGAAGGAAAACGTGTTTTCATAGTCCCTTTAAGTTTTCGAATACGATATTTTATCAACCATCGTATGGCTTTCAGCCATTCAGACAAAGTGTCTGGTTCTACGTCTTCATGTTTGGCCGATCGTCTGGCATAATTCGACAGAATCCATAACTAAACTGGCTTCCCGATATTTAGGGCACCTTAAAATAAGATTTTTGAGACTTTCTTTTTCAACAATAGAAACGTCGCCGGTGATGACATGCCCGATAGGATTGTATTTTAAAGGAGATGAAGCACATGGACATGTGACAGTGTTGTGTAGAAGATGGTTGATGTGCAGGCTTAAACAGTTTGTCATAAGCGATGTCTATTTTGACTGAGTTCAGTATGTATTCTGAAGTTGAAGAATCCGTGTAGGGGTTCATTCTTGCTTCCTGAAAAAGTTTATTAAGAATGTATTTAATCAGTTTAAACATGAGAATATCAAACATAAATCCAACGTCCCCACGAGAAAATCTTAAAATTATAAACCACCTGTTATGATATGTATGTCCTCACTTCCGAAATAACGAATCAAGGACAAGTCAGACCAAGGTCAACTCAGAATTATATATTCGAACACTCGGCTCTTTTTATGGTACCACTTTCACCCATTTCGAATAATTTTATAGCAATGTTTCACAGCTATATCTTTTATAACGTTTATTTGTTGTCATCTTTGTAAAAATATGACAAAGGGTACCTTGTCTTTCGTCAACCGAGTTCACCAGAATGTGTGACGCTATGTAAACAACGTATAAAAAGGGTGCAAATTACTGATAGGGTTTTAGTTTTACGTTTAAAGTGAATATATCAATCCATTGTTTCGCTCTGGGAGTACAGGTGTGAAATAATCGTTTCTGTCAATTAGACTTCATAAGTTGAACTCCAATTTAAAATGTATGTGTATTTTCTAAAGGGAATATGGAATCATACAAGGCCAAATAATAAATCTAAAAGTATAGCCGAAATCCGTCTAAGAGTAACCACTGTAAAAAAAATGACTATCTTAGCTTTAGACAATTTTCGAATTTAAATAGTGTTAACAGTGCCAAATATTACTTTAGTATAAAATGAACAGCTGATACCGAAATACCAGGTACTAGGTTTATGTATACCCCAGGGGACTCAAACGGTCCACCAGCAGTGGCAACGACCTAGTGGTTATAAATATTATAAACATAATACTAAAGTTATAATGCTCAAGACGATATCGTTTCTGTCAATTAGACTTCATCAGTTGAGCTCCAGTTTGAAAAGTATGTGTATTTTCTAAAGATAAAGTGGTATCATACAAGGCCAAATAATATCTCTAAAAGTATAGCCGAAATCCGTCTATGAGTAACCACTGTAAACAAAATGACTATCTTAGCTTTAGACAATTTTCGAATTCAAATAGTGTTAACAGTGCCAAATATTACTTTAGTTTAAGATGAACAGCTGATACCGAAATACCAGGTACTAGGTTTATGTATACCCTCGGGGACTCAAACAGTCCACCAGTAGTGGCAACGACCTACTGGTTATAAATATTATAAACATAATACTAAAGTTATAATGCTCAAGACAGTTAAGCTCCAGTTTGAAAAGTATGTATATTTTCTAAAGATAAAGTGGTATCATACAAGGCCAAATAATATCTCTAAAAGTATAGCCGAAATCCGTCTAAGAGTAACCACTGTAAAAAAAAATGATTATCTTAGCTTGTATGATACCACTTTATCTTTAGAAAATACACATACTTTTCAAAATGGAGCTCAACTGTCTTGAGCATTATAACTTCAGTATTATGTTTATAATATTTGTAAGTAAGTTGAAAAGGGAGTCAGGTCTAGTGCAATTTTGTCCTGCATATCTGATAAACAGCTTGCTTTTCCCTCACCGTATAGGCTATTCCTGTCAGGAACAATTCGTCACTCGCATCGCGTGAGATCGACTCACAGTTCACCTCAAATCCTATTAATTGCTAGGCCATTTACCAGGCCCATCTTGTTTTTCACAACCTGTAATCTTAATGCCGATCATAAGTAGTGTTCATAGGTTTCTCAGTAAATTGACGGGATACTTTATATGATCAGCTGGTAAAAACTGAAGTCTGAATTGACATATGGATCTATTATAATTTATAGTTCTACACGAATTTTACATAACGAACGTGTCGATAATTATCTTTTAAACAGAACAATAAAAGTTTGTTATTTCACAACATAATCTGCATTTGTCTTGTTTCAATTAATTAGAAGGATTTGCTAGTGGGCTAGCCTATATACTGAAATAGGTCTACTTACGAAATCGTCACCCTTTCACAGTTCACGGCATTTCCCAGCTGATTCAGCGATTGGTAAAATATCAAATAGATACTTCCAGTTGTCATCAACGAATAATAACAGTCACACTAAAACTTTCTGTGATACATTCCACTGATAAAATATCAGAATTCAAACGAAAATTTGTTGTAAACAACGATCATCTGTTGCTGTCCAAATTGCACATGGTAGGCCTATCAGCCATTTGCACACGGCCAATTCGGGCAATTCTCTTCTGACACATTCAACCCGCCACTACTAAATGGTCGAATATTAAAAGTCGCGAACAAAATATGAGAATAAGTATTCAAAATTGTCCATATTACTAGTTTCTTTCAAAATGATATAAAAAAAGAAATTAAACCTTAATCTCATTAGTATTTGCGATCAGAAAAGAGAACTACTTCTCAGGTCAAAACAGCTGTTGAGCCATTATTTCATATGAAAACACCCCCCCCCCACCGCAAAGTCAGTGTTCTGGAATGAATTTAGTATCCAGTGGACTACAGTTTCACTGAAAAATGGTCATGTATATAAATATAAGGATTGTATTTCATTTTTTGAACTGCATCGGGGTATAAAAGCTATTGCTGACGGAAGAAATCATTGTGCAGCAATACACACACACACACACACACACACACACACACACACACACACACACACACACATATATATATATATATATATAAATATATATATATATATACACCGTTTAAATTATCAATGATACTATAAATGATAATGTGACTCAATGGTCCCAAATTTTTCATGATTAAAAAAACTGCTGGTGGACCATTTGAGTCCCCAAGGGTATACATAAGCCTAGTACCTGGTATTTCGGTACCAGCTGATAATAATATACTAAAGTAATATTTGGCACTGATAACACCATTTAATTTTTTTTCAAAAGCTAATATATCTTTTTACAGTGGTTAATCTTAGACAGATTAGGCAATGCATTTAGATTTTTTGCCTTGTCTTGTACCACTTTTCCTTTAGAAAACCTTTTTTGTAAAATTATAGCTCAACTGATAAAGTCTGATTGACAAAAACGATCGTCTTGAGTAATAAAACTTTGGTATTATGTTTATAATATATATATAGTCGAAGAACTTAAAATTAAAATATAAATGGATATTTTAAAACAAAAAAAGTGTCTTTATTTATTTCCATTAAACATGATTTAATATCAATAGTATATTTTAATACTTAAAAAAACTTAAACCTGACCATAAGTTGCAGGCATGATTAGATATTTATGTATTGCCACGTGATCAGATTCTGTCCAGTTATGCTCCCAACATTTCCCACTGAGGTGTGATACTTTTTCCCGCTGATCTTGTTTGCGGTTAACGGGGTCTTACCTATCATGTGCCAATCGATAAAAATGATATGAATACAATCGTTCTATATACTTGCAATGAAGGAAGTAACAGTCGGTATGTAAATATTGTAGAAATGCATAATTAGTTTTGTGTTTTGTAATTAAAAGGGCATTCATTTTGAAACCGAGCAAAACTATTGATTGGAGTTACTTTTTAAATTTTGATTAATATTTTTAAAAATTGGGAACAAATACACACTGGGTGCTTTCCCCGAGCACGAATATTAATTTTTGCATATGACATAATCGACTTTGTTAATAATATATATATATATATATATATATATATATATATATATTATATATATATATATATATATATATATATATATATATAAATTTTGATAATCGAAGTATGCGGAAGTCGGCTCCCGATAAATCGATACATATAAATTATACATTATAAGTACTAGTGAGATATCGACTGAGAGTTCAGTTTCAATAATAAATGTAGATATTTCCTTTATGTATCCACGTTAACGTATGGCTGATTTATTCACAAAGAACACACGCCATATCTATTTTGGTTAATATTGAAACCAATTTGACACCGAGTTTTCATTCATTAAGCTATTTTCAAACAAACCTGTGTCTACGTGAATGTCAAAGTGTTGACGGTATTTAAGTCACCTGTAATATTGATCTGTATATCATGAAGGAAACCCTTGTTGCCATTAACGACATACATTTTTGACATCTGTTTGACATATGTTTTACCTTACCTTTCCTTTTGCGAAATTCCAGTGTTTGTTGAAAATTTATCTGTCAAATTATATAAATGTCTCTCGTTTACTCTGATGTTGGCGTGCGGGGTGTTTGCTGTGGAAGGAAACCGGAGTTCCCGGGGACAGCCCATGTGTCCGACTTAACGATCGCCATACCATCTCACATACTCCAATGTCCAATCAAAGGATCGAACCCGGGTCGCATTGGTGAGACGCAAGCGAGTGCGCTACCCGGACACACTGTTTAAATTATTAATGATACTATAAATGATAAATAAATGTGACTGCATGGTCCCAAATTTGCCATGATTAAAAAAAAATTAAAGAAAGCGTAGGTATTCCATGCCATTGTTATCGTTTTGATTATTTATAATGGTAACAAAGTGTGTCCATATATTAGTCAAACTGATTCATTACATCCAATGCCAATGCTTTTTTCGAAATCTTTCGAATTAAAAGAAAATCAAAATACACCGAAAGTACTGAAATACTCTCAGCAAAATGTTGTGAATTTATCGTTCATCGAGGGTAATGTGATTAGTTGTCCAGAAACATTTTTCTCCGTTGTCTATTTCAAGTTCACTTGTATGTACGAAAATTTGGAACAACTTCTCACACAAAAGGTAGAAATTCTTATATATTCCTACCTATTGTAAAGGGGCATTAGCTGTATTTTTTCAAAGTTTCGTTTTCATTTTTTACTACTTAGATTGATATACAATGACAAAAAGAAATATACACAAGCATAACAATTCATAAATGCCTATACATGTTTTGAAAATTGTTTGACAAACCCAGATTTGGCACTTTTTGAATTGCAATTGATAAACTGAACCTTACCATTTGTATATGAAAACTACACTGGACTTGATATTATTTTCACAAAATATATAGATTTATAAGATTTTTATGCCGGTGTATAGCTCGTATTCGTTATTGTACATCAAGGACAAGTAGTAAAAGAAGAAAAAATCGAAATAATGCCCTTTGATGAAAAAATATCCGAGTGAATTTATTAATTGTTTTCTGTTCGCAAGCAATATAAGGTTACCATAGGTGATCTGTAACCTTAGAACTAGAGATTACTTTGGTATTGAATGCATTCTAAGTCCAACGGTTCTAAATGCTTCATTTTGTACAGTAACAAGGATTTTAGAAACCATTTAGTACGGTATTACAGTCGCCAATCATAGCATTTGCATACATTTCCTACATATCTTACATATATACAAGTCTAAGAACATTTGAATAGTTGGACACGAAGAAATGGGACATCCGTGTCCGAATGGTTAGATAATTCAGCTTTAAACTATGAAGTATCTCAACTCTTGTCAGTGCAGGTCCGAACCCTGCTGAAACCTAAGTTGATATCATGTGAAAGTTTGTTAGTTTACTTGCGGAAGGCCGGTGGTCCCTTCAATGTACATTGTAACCAAGTTCTCTTCTCCACCGTTTAAAGAACTCGCCGCCACCATATAGCTGAAAAATTGTTGAGCACGGCGTTAAACATTAAAAAAATATTATAAACAAATCAGACAAACAAACAAAGAAACAGAAAAGAAAATTCACTCGGGAATATATTTTTTTAAAACACGCCATGAATGGTGTAGATGATTTAATCACGTGATTTTAAAATCACTTCTCCGGTTGAAACTGACAACTTCTCACGAATTAGTCATCTCACATTGTAATCAATTGCAAATTCAAAAGATTTATAATTTATACTTTGGTATCTGATATTTTATATTAAAACAAAATTTACAATCGTAAACGTAAGCGGTTTTTTTATTGTTTGTTTATTGTTGTTTAACATCCCACTCCAGAATCTTTCACTCATATGGAGACGTCACCAAATGCCGGTGAAGGGCTTTAAATACGGCCATTGAGCAGTGAGGGTTCTTTAACGTGCCGACACCTACTGCGACACGGGACCTCGATTTTACCGTCTCATTAAACGTAAGCGTAACCGGGCGTCCACGGGACTTAAAATAAAATTATTAAGTTGCATTTACAGTTGAAAGAGTAGATTGTGTGTTTGTGTGTGCACAGTTAATGTACACGTTCTAGTATGACTCAAGTTTCAAGACTATATATATCCATAAATAGAATAGCTATTGTATTTATATTAACTTGAGTCCAATTAAATCAATAAAACGTTTAAAGTCAAACGGTTCATATAAATCTCTTAAACGTAGATTAAAAACGTTGATTCAAAAGTTCTTTTAGATTTTAGTTACTTAATTTAAAAAAAATATTTCAGTTATTTAGGAAGTGAAAAAGTAAGATAACGAATAAAAAATAAAAATCAAGATTGAGTATATCTTTCTTTAGATTGATAACTAGTAAAGACGTTCATTGGCTAGGTATGGTAACCAATCAGTTTTATCGATATATGTTCTTTTTCTATAAATATGGCATGTAATTGTTATGAAATAAGAATATATATTTCTACCTGCAGACTTTTGGAAAATTTAAAACGACAAAAATGCTCAAACTGATTTTATCCATACATGCCTTATTTGTAACATTTGCTACTTCTAGCCATTTTCGTGGTGGTACTATAAGCTGGACGCCAACAGGAAGACTTAATGAGGTATTTTGGTTTCTTAAATTGATACTTTTGTATTTATTTGCAGTTTGCGGCTGAGGTTGGACATCAAAGGATTCATGTTTCTTCGGTGAACAACGTAGTTTATCATGAAGGTGCTTTTCAGAACTTTTGGTTCTTACGGAGCCAAAGTTTTGAACTCTTTAAACGTACAAGTTTGGTTATTACTTGATTATTTGAACATAATTACATATTACAGGCAAACCATATAAATATTGTTTTAAATACCTACCAATGTTTCGAGCTTGACACTGTTGATTTGACAAGGTGTAAATTGACTTTCCGGATCACCGTTGTACTCAATACACGTTTTCTCCCATAAAAAGTTTCACGAAAATATTTTTGTCCAGTATATGGAAGATGTATAATTGATTCCAAATATAGTTTTGTCATTTTAGCTAATAATGAATTGGTATCTAATAAATATCGTTATAACAGTAACTTGATCCAAAGAGCAAAATCACGTCTCATATGATCTGTCGATCCACACAGGGTGACGCGATCTGGCTCTTCGGATCAAAATAATGATGTGTTTAGAAAATCCTTCACGAGATATTACTTCTACATGGGATAACATAGGTTAAAACATATCTCACAAAACGTCTTTGATTGTGTAGTTTTTATCATCCCATGCGATGCGTATCTTATTGCAATGTATGTAGTAATGGTATTTTTACAGTTAATATGAATGTAAACATTATAAATATTTTTTAAATGAGATTCAGTGACAGAACGCCTAAAGGTATGAGGGTTCAGAAAACACTTACTAAATTAAAAGTTGCTATTAAGAAATGAAATTGATATCTAGTAATTATATCATGTTTCCACTTTTTTATTTACCAGGAATTTACCAAACAGTGGAAACATGATATTTGATAATTATATCTATCTTTGTGTGTTTATTTTTGTGGTATTTTAACCAATATCATTTTTATACAGGCGTTCATGTTTATACTGAGACAACAGTTTCTTCTCATTCATGTCATGTCACGCTTCATGTCTCGTAAACGTAAAATCAAATTGTAAATTTCAATATTTCAACAAGAAAATAACTTGCTTACTAAATGTTTAAGTTCAGAAATTAATGTAAACACATATACATCATCTACAAGTAACGAATTTATTACTACGACATGAGAAATGGAACATAGGTGCCAATTCATCTTTCTCATCCAATATTCAAATTCAGTTTAAAAAAAAACAATGATCGTAAATAGGTAAGGTCAATTAATACATAATCACGATATCACGTATCCCGATTTCTGATAACATAAAAGTGAATACGTATGATATTACATGGGAAGTTTTCATATACGATACCTTGTTAGTGGTAAACAAAAAACAAAAAACAAAACGTATATATATATATATAACCAGATTTACTTTTTACATACATCGTGAAAAGTTACTCGGAGTTCCTCTTTTGAGTGTACTAGTATATGCCTTGATATAGGTTAGTCGCAGAGTTCACCCAGATTCGAGGATACATAGAGATCAATAAAGATTTTCATATATGAAGGAATTTGAAAAATGAATTACTCTTATGAATGATAAACTTTAAATTCACACAAAAAACAATTTACTACCTAGGCAGAATTCATTTTTAAACTTGGATGGACGTACGGAAACGGCCCCGGATGTAACCAAAGTACCTTGGGACAATTAGCTACGAGGATGAACTATTCGTACTGGCACTGTACCAGCGGGTGTACTAACAAAACAGCTCTAAGTACTGTTAACTATTACTGCACCGGAGCAAGTTCAGCTGAAGATTGGGAACAAGGAGAAAGATCATTCAAATACACCTTCCCAAACTCTGGACCATTCAATGTCTCGTAAGTTCAACTTCTTATATATATATATATATATATATTATATATATATATATATATATATTTATATATATATATATATATATATATATATATATATATATATATATATATATATATATATATATATATATATATTACTTTACACCTAGGTATGAATACGGTATCTCAGTTTTTAGAGGCAAAATCAAATGCTCAAGACGATCATTTTTGTCAATAAGACTTCATCTGTTGAGCTTGAATCTGATGAATATTTCCGAAAGAAAATGTGGTATCATGCAAGGCCAAATAATAAATCTAAATGTTTTGCCAAATCCGTGTAAGCGTATCCACTGAAAAAATGAATATTTTAATTTTGAGAAGTTTAGAATTTAGAAGGTGCTACCTGCGCGAAAAACGACTTTAGTATAAAATAAACGGCTGGTACAGAAATACCAAGTACTGGGCTTATGTATATTCTTGGGAACTCAAACGGTTCACCGACAGTGTTAACTTTTTTCAATTGTTAGACATGTTCGATTTCCTTTCAAGAAATGTGCCTGGCACAATAAAACTTGAGAATTACTTAAGTCAAAATCTCAGCTTTGTCTAATCCTGATATCAATTGGCTAAGCAAGGAAATTTTATGGTGCTATGCTCTAATTGCTTTTATATTAAACCAAACTTGACACTGTCCCCGTGTGAAGGAGCATAATTATGTCCAAATGAAAAGGGTCTAGTAGCATTAGAACCCGCAAAAGGACCAAATATGGAACATATTCTAAATATTCTTGTCATGATTCAGTGATCAGCATGTTCCCGTGAAGGTTCGTTGCGCACCTTGTTTTGTTTTTATAGATTCTAATGAGAGTAACATTTCTTTTATGAGTTTTAGCATTTATTTTTGTTTTAAAAGTTTCACAGGAGGAGCCTGGAGGACATTAAGTTATGGATCCGCTGGAAGTTGGAATATTCAAACCATTGTGAATCTTGGACGGAGGCCAGATACAGGAATTCCGAATCATAGTCCTCAAACGTTAAGCCGACCAACTTACACGTAAGTTGAAAACCTGTACGCCTCACTGCCTGTCGTGTGTCTTTACACTTAAGCATAGATAATTATAATTGGTACTGATTAACGAATTGACACTTTTGTCATTAACTTCTATTTTTTAAATTGTATATTCTGTTCCAGCCTACACGCGTTACAAGCGATGGCTGTTCTGAACAGAAACGTCTTTTTCTTAAACTTAAACTTACAAATAAAGGTATGAACACTTTGGGCATCGGCGGTGTTTTGGGTGGTAAGAGGGTTCGGTCCTGTGTTCCGTCGTATTTAGGCTTGAGGGCCGCGTCTTGCGTTTCATATAGCTATACACCTGGCGTCGCACCCGGGCTGTTCAACTGCGAACGAATTTTGCAGTGCCAAGACATCAACCATCTTCTACACAACAACGTCACATGTTCATGTGTATCATTTCCTTCAAATATAATCCTACTGGCATGTCATCACCGGTGACGTTTCTATTGTTGAAAATGAAAACCTCAGAAATCTTATTTGGAGATGTCCTGAGTGCCGCGAAGCCCGTTCCTTTAATTGGCGACTGAGTTTCAGTTTAGTTATGAATTCTGTCGAAGGTTATGCCAGACGATGGGCCAAACATGAAGACGTAGAACCAGACACTTTGTCTAGATGGCTAAAAGCTATACAATGGTTTATAAAATACCGTATTCGAAAACTTAAAGGAACCATGAAAACACATTATCCCTCTGTATTTAGTGATCCAGAAGTAGTAACCTAGATGGATAGATTACATGACCAATATGTACTGGTGCCAGCAGACAAAGCCTCAAATAATTTAGTTTTTATTTGTAAGGCACATAACTGTAATTATTTATTATAAGAACAAAGGTTTAATATGCATTTTGTTAATCCTACGTAGCTCGTAGCTCACTTTAAAAGGACGACATCCTTCAAAATCACGTGTCCGTATTACGCTCATTTAATATACCTACAACGGATACCGATTTCGATCTACCACATTTATATTGGATACCCAAATTTCATAAAACCCCATATAACAAAGATACATTTCAGCAAATGTTCTACCAAACCTTTATCTCTACTCCTTACCAAGATATTTCAGCCGTTAAGGAGAAACTTTAAAATACTGTACAGTTGCTTATTCCAGATAGCATATCAGGATTTGGATACTTTAAAATTCTATGTTTAGAAAATTTGAAGGCACACAATATTTCTCGAATTCACAGTATCAAAACTTATGACTTCTCTTCTCTTTACACGAATATTCCACATAAAAAATTAAAAGAAAGACATTTCAGCATCATAGACAACTGTTTTTTCACTATTTAGTGATTGGCTATCAGGATACTTATTTCGTCAAACACCAGTCTGATTCTACACACAAATACACTGAAGTTGATATAAAAAACATGCTGGAATGTCTGATAGACAATGTTCGGAGACGTGGTCTTTCAACAAACTGTCGGCGTTCCTATGGGAACCAATTATGCTCCTTTATTGGCCGACCTGTTCCTTTATTCATACGGAGCGGATTTCATTCAGAAACTGTTGAATCAAAAGAAGAAAAAGGTAGCGGTGTCCTTTACTTTGACATTTAGATATATCGACGACGTTTTGTGAATTAATAATGACAATTTTCATAAATATGTCAATGCAATTTATCTCAGCGAATTAGAAATTAAACACACAACAGAATCAAGCACACACGTGTCATACTTAGTCATTTTACTTAATATAAACACAGCATTAGCAACTAAGCTATACGACAAACGCGACGATTTCGGCTTTCCATCGTAAATTTTCATCATTTAAGTAGTAATATCCCTCAGTCACCCGCATATGGGGAGTTTATATTTCACAAATGATCGATATGCCAGGTCCAGTACAACATATGAAGATTTCATATACAGAGGTCAAATACTCACTGACAAATTATTGACACAGGGATATCAAAAACCGCGTTTAATGTCAACGTTACGCAAATTTTACGGTCGGTATAATAGTCTTGTTTGCGACTACTCTGTTTCACTAAGTGAAATGTTGAGTTGCCTTTTCGTTGGCAGTTGTTGAGACGTCTGTACCAGTTGTGACGAGGATACACTCCTCACGTGTTTCATTGGACTTGACTGTTCACCTGTGTCCGGTCGACAGATGATGCTTACTCCTCCATGGCACCTGATCCCACGTCTTGGTTTCCAGAGGTCCGTGTTTGTCCATTTTTACCGGATTTGTATCTATGTCCTGGACATTCTATTGATTTATACTTTGGTATCTGAAATTTTTTATACCTTTATCTGTACTCCTTACCAAGATACTGACAGCCGTTAAGGAGAAACTTTAGCAATACGGTACAGTTTCTTATTCCAGAAGCTTTGTAAATCAGATGTGGATACTAAAAAATTCTAAACAACTTTTAGAAAAAATTGAAGTCACATAATTTTTCTCAAATTCACAGTGTCAAAACATACGAATTTTCTGCTCTTTACACAACAGTTCCGAATAAAAAAAATAAAAACTTTTTGGCGTCGGGGGTTGGGGGTGGGGGTGGGACGGCTATATTTTCGTTAGGGGTGGTGCCTGGGAGTTTAGATGTCTGGTGGTTGTTTGTTGCGATGTCCAACACCACTATGATTCTACACATAAATACACCGAAGTGGATATAAAAAGATGCTGGAATTTCTAATAGACAATATATTTGTAATGTTCGGAGACGTAGTCTTTCAACAACTTGTCGATATTCCTATGGGAACCAATTGTGCCCCTTTATTAGCTGACCTGTTCCTTTTTTCATACGAAGTTTTGTCAATTAATAACGAGAATTTTCATACATATTTCAATACAATATATTCCAGCGAGCTGGTGATTGGGGATGCAGCAGAATCCAGCACACACTCTTCATGCTTAGACATTTTATTTACTATAGACACAGACGGGAAATTGGCAACTAAGCTATACGAGACACGCGACGATTTCGACTTTCCCATCGTAGTTTTTCCACATTTTAGTAGTAATATCGCGCAGTCACCCGCATATGGAGTTTATATTTCACAAATGATCCGATATGTGAGGGCGTTTTCAACATATGAACATTTCCTATACAGAGGTAAACTACTCACTGACAAATTATTGACACAGGGATATCGAAAACCGCGTTTAATGTCAACGTTCCCAAAGTTTTACGGTCGGTATAGTAGTCTTGTTTGCAGTTGCTCTTATTTACTGGGTGAAATGTTGAGTTGCCTTTTCGTTGGCGGTTGTTGAGACGTTTGTACCAATTGTGACGAGGATTCGTTCCTCACATATTTTATTTGGATTTGACTGGACTCACAGCGGGTGTGACCGGTCGACAGAGGATGCTCACTCTTGCTTTCCAGACGCCTGTGTTTGTCCATTTTACCAAATTAGTATCTATATCCTGGACATTCTAAATATTAATACTTTATTATCTGAGATTCTTTATATTGAATATTCCAAACATTATGATCGCTAGATCATCATAAGTCATGGGATGTTTCTAGAAACGCTAAATACTATCATTCAAGAGTTCATATTTGTAGAAATACAAGAATAACATCAGCTAAGGGATTATTCTTTTAAATATGAAATATTTATTGAAGATATTTTCGAAAATATATGAATACTACTGGTAAAGGTATAATACTTTAGAAATGTTAGTATGTCATGGGTCAATGGGTAATTTTCTATACAAAGGAGATTGATTATCCATACACACGTCTATAATTTCAGTCTAGGGATAAAGGACTAAATGTTTCATCTTTGTGTTTTTTCCCATATATAATTTGTCAAGATTTAGGTTAAAATCGAATTTCCAGAGTGGTATCTTGTCAAGCCATTTTAACCCAATGTTCAAATGTTTTACACATTTTACACATTCAATATTTCTGCTGTTTTCAGATTTCAGTATGGTTGTAATATAAAACTTAAAATTCCGATGATAGATGCGGACGATGATAATGTAAGATGCAGATGGGCAGTAGGAAATGAGTGTGCCTCTGTATGTCAGTCACTGCCAAATGCTGTATGGGACCAGGTGGGTTGTCTTGTTGTTATTTATAATCATTACATTAAGTACTAGAACCACATATAATAACAGATATATTTCTACTGTTTTAAACGCACCATACGAACATGAAATATTGCTATAGATAATAATTGTAAGGAATGTTAAAAAAATGTTTTAATGGTGTGCAAATTATTTGACACAGTTTCGCATTCATTTGATTTGAAAAAATTCTGCTAATAAGTAAAAGTACCCTTTTCTGTTTATTGTAACATAATGAAGAGTGTAGATTGAAACAGGTACAGAATATCCTTGAGATGTCTTTCAAGCATACTTGAACCTAAGAGTTAATCTGTTTCTAATAGAATCTTGTTGTTGATATTTGAAATATATTTTTTTTCATTCAGAATACATGTACTTTGTCTTTCAATTCATCACACACAAAAAATGGATGGTATGCCGTTGCAATAACTGTAGAGGATTTTCCCAAATCTGACCTGGTCATAGGTGGTCATACCTACACTAGGAATACAGCATTATCATCTGTACCTCTACAAGTAAGAACACTATTGTATAATGAACAAAAATGAACTCGTCATTTTGTCATGTCCCTTATTTAGGAATTTATGCAGAGCTATAAAGACAAACGTGGTGATAAAAGGCAATTTCTTTCGTATCAATTATCCAAAGAGGGGTTAATTTCATTTTATTTGAAGTAGAGTCTACTTTTAGCAATACAATATTATTTTTTTCAAATATATGACCTCGTACCTGTGAAGTCTCAAGGCCGCTCATTTTCTCCAATAAAAGATACCCCAAAAATTCACACATTATACAATTTTGTGACGATTTACCAAAAGTACTGCCCACATGCGGTGAAATTGGTCAGGGAATGATGCAGATGTCCGTAATTGATAATTGACTGGGGATTCCGAAGACTGCAAGGCGTACTATTCATGGCTGTTCCATCTATACGGAGATAACGTAAAACATGGAGTAAAGACAATATGCTGGAGGTATTTTATCGGAAACTGTGTTAATACGTAGTTTGAAACGCAAAATTGTATTTTATTTCTGTGTATCTATTTCGATCATTAATATGTTGGAAAAATAAAAACAAAAAGAAGCATTAGTACCCTAATAACTGCTTGCCAGTTTGATAATCTCCCACTCGACGATAAATGAGCAGCTATATCCGTTAAAGGTCTTGAACGGAAATACAAAGTACGGCGGTTATTCTTTGGTTTCGTTTTAAGCTACAATTCCCTCCACAAAGCCTACGCCCTTCGCAAATGTTCCATGGAAACCTCTCTATAAAAAGGTCAAGCTCGGTAAAACGGTCATCAGTTATTTTCAGATCTGATTGCCGAAAGGGGGTCACTGTATGTGATCGTGCTCCAGAATACTATAAACCAGAAATCTTCATTAGTAACGATTTCAAGCGTTAAACAACGTAACCTTGTGTGAGCAGTTTATTGGCCAGTCGTTTGGATCTCTGAATAAAACATTCATATGAGGAACATGATCTGGCATAACGTATTAGTTGCAAAATGAAAACGCCATAGGTAGGAGAAAACGGGATAACACTACCCAGGAGCAGAATGTTCACGGGGACTTAACCCTTCACCCCTAAAAGCCATAGGATATGTTGATGTACATGTATTAAATGAATCTAACACAACTTGTTGGTAAGACAGAATGACTATAAGTCAAAGGGAGTTACATTACTTATTTAAACTATTTAGGTATATGTTTACTATCACTCAATCAGACTTCTTAATTACATCTATAGTGTACAATGTTACACGGTATGTGGTGTAATTACACCTGTCTGATTTCGCCTGTGATTTAATGGGATCTATAGTTTAATGCAATTTCTGTAAAATCGTGACGTAATTCTTGTCGTATTTCCAATCATTTTTGTCACTTTCTTTTAGTTTCTGATCAACACGCCTAATCTACCTGGTAGTTGTTATGATATACCAACATTTGTGTATTCAACACCGGCTGAGGGAGAGATAGTTGTTATATCAGCACATCAGAGCCTTGACATAAGATTCTATGCTGAATCAAGTAAAACGTACGTCAAATAATGTTCATTTCATTTTGCCAATCACTATTCCAGTTTAGATGTCGCCTCTACGAACTTGTCTTTTCCCAGGGAATAAATGTTTATTCTTATTCATGACAACAGCACAGTGGCAATTCCACAAAACAGTTGCACTGCAAAAACTAAACAAACGTCAGCAAAATATCATCATATTCTAACGAAGCAACATTGCATACATACACTGTTGTATATGTATTTAAAACAAGTTTCTGGGTGATTTTTCGCTGATGTACGTCTAAAGTAATATTTCTTATGAATAGCACCATTTAATTTTTAAACACCCAAAGCGCTGAATAGCTAAGATAATCATCTTTATATAGTGGTAACTCTTAGACGGACTTTGGAATACATTTAGGTTTATTATTTGACCTGGTATGACACCACTGTGTGTTTCGGAACTCAACTTCTATCTTTAATTCAACGTCAACTTATGAAATCTTATTGACATAAAGGATAGTCTTGAGCATTTATTTTGGTCTTTGTTTACAAAAATATAACTTTCGTAGTATGTCTATTATATTGTTAATGTTTATTAATTTTCATATTGCAACTCTGCGTTGAAAAAATGTATCTAATTTTGAAGATGACAAGATATGTATTTGAGCATTATGTTTGCCAGGCTAAAGTAGCTTTGTATTTACATTTTCTTGTAGGTCAATGTGCAAAAATCGTGTTAACCTGCCAAACACACAAACTGTTTATTATATTTGTTATATTCTGTTTTTTAATTTTTACAATTTATGGGTTTTGGCTAAGGTATATTATGAATTATTTCAGAATCAAATCAATTACATTAACCGCGCCATCGGGTCTACGTCAGACCTCATTGCAAAACGATGACCAAGGAAGATCATATGTCAAATACATTGAAATAACATGGACTCCTACCCGATCTCAGAAAGGCTCACATATTTTATGTGGACTGGCTGATGACATTATAGGGTATGTGTACCAACCTACCTTTAACCTTGCCTACTTACCTACAAATTATCTATCAATCAATAAATCAATCTATCAATCAATCTATCTATCTATCTACCTCTCTGTCTGTCTGTCTGTCTGTCTGTCTGTCTGTCTATCTATCTATCTATCTATCTATCAATGAGCTATTTATCAACCTTCCTATGTATGTATATGTCTTTTATTTCCATTAATCATGCATTTTTCTTGCTTGCTGGGGCCTTCGTGGTCGAGTAGTTAGAGCATAGTAATTAAAACAACATATTATGCTGATTTTGTTAAAATGTTTACAGGGTGGTGTTTTCTTCCCATTTTCGGAATGACGTGAATGACAAAACTGTGTGAAGTATTTTATTTCCAAACAACTTTTATATCACGATAATAATATTGCTAATTGATATCTAATTACCATGCAGTTCATTAACATCTGTAACCTGTGATTTCTATTTTTCATTTTATCACACAGAAAAATAAGTGATCCGAGATGCATAACCCTTCTCGCATGGGGTGAGTTTTTACAAATAATTTGAATTTGTTAAAAATTCGTCATCTGCATTATCCATATTTTCTGAAATGTACAATATTTTTTTAGATAAAGCTGAAACAATGTTTCAAATTTTCTCTCCTACTATTTAATTTTGAAATAAAGATATACATATATAATTATAAGCTAAATAATTTACAGATATCGACCCATGTGGAAGTGATCCCTGCTTCAACAGCGCCACCTGTAGTAGAATTGGATTAGCTGAGACTTTTACTTGTACGTGTGTTCCAGGATTTACCGGTAGCCTTTGTGAAATAGGTAATGGTTAGGAATTATAAAATTGAAATTATATATAAATTAACACATTTTTGTGTATATTGTATTTGTTTTTTCTATCCTTTAGAATATAATTGAAACTAAATTTTTAGTCGGGAAATAACCTAGAAACTGTCAAAATTCAAACTTTGCAAAAGACCCTTAATGGAAAAAGTGGATAATTGTTTAAGTGTACTTCAGATGGCGCTCTCTTTGACCTTTATAAATTCTTTGGGTCTACCAAACACTTTCTTGTAAACCTAGACTAAATATAACACTAACACTTTCTTGTAAACCCAGACTTTTGTAGTGTTTTACACTTCGATCAACAACTTTTTGGTTTCAGTTTAAATACTGGAGGCGAAAACCCCATTATAACGTACACTGGAAGAAATAACCGATAATATGTACCCAAAGTTGAAGCAATTGAGCATAAATATGATATTGAAAAGAAATTATGGATTTTGAACAAAACTCTAGACCACATTCGACAACTTTATTCCAAGCTTCTAATATAAAATTGAGTCTTTCAATGCCAAAATGTATGATTGTTTTTTGTTAAAAATAACTTTTGGTCTTTCATTTTGTTATTTATAAAATAACTTAATGTTTCATTATGTATTATTGGGTGTGTACCATACCGCGTATATTTTCATTGACGATTTATTTATGTAAAAGTGTGTGCTTGTGTGTGTGCGTGTGTGTGTGTGTGCTTGCGTGTGTGTGTGTGTGCTTGCGTGTGTGTGTGTGCGTGCGAGTGGGCGCGTTTAGAGTAAGTGAATATGTTTTATAAATGAGATATCAAAATGGCATATACATTTATATTAATAATGTGTTAATGTTACTTGTCACATATCACCAAATATTACAAATAACGAGACTCAATAAATAACGATAATTATAGATATCGACGAATGTGCGAGTACACCTTGCCTCAACAATGCCACGTGTAACGATCTTATAAACAACTTTACCTGTGATTGCATACCTGGATTTACTGACTACACATGTAGTACAGGTGAGCAGAATAATCTAGATAAATCATTTGGAACGTTTTACATTACTTTTTCTTCCATTAGTTGATATTGAAAAGTGTGTGTACCAAATGACACTTACATGGTGTTAGGTCACTTAATATATATATATTATATATATATATGTATTGGAACTTCGTTAAGACCACATAACTGACAAACACAAACAATTCGATTAGTGCGACAGTCGCTTTATCAAATGTCCTGACTCATTTAAATTTTCAAGAGATTGCATATTTAATTGCAATGTGGTCTTCTAAGTGAGGTGGTCTTTGGGCGAGGTTCTTCTGCATGATTTTTATATATTATTATATATATATATATATATATATATATATATATATATATATATATATATATATATATAATATATATATATATATATAAAGCGCAAATGTCACTACAACATTTAACAATACTATGGACATTTGTTCAGAAATGATACTGTGAATGATCTGTGTACATAAATCAGACATTAAGCATTAATACAGAAATAACATGGCACTTACAAATACACCATGCCCGGGCTGAGGTTTGAACTCTCGACCTACGGCATCAATCGCCTGGCTCTCATGCACGACGTCCTAACCACTTGAGAT
>BROG01000822.1:102500-293638 GCA_030159075.1 Atrina japonica
TCTATAAGAAATTCCAGCATGTTTTTTATATCAACTTCAGTATATTTATGTGTAGAATCAGAGTGGTGTTTGACAAAATAAGTATCCTGATAGCCAATCACTAGATATTTAAATTTTAGGGCACCACCTTTAGTGAAAAAGCAGTTGTCTATGATGCTGAAATGTCTTTCTTTTAATTTTTCATGAGGAATAGTAGTGTAAAGAGTAGAGAAGTCATAAGTTTTGATGCTGTGAATTCGAGAAAAATTGTGTGCCTTCAAATTTTCTAAAAGCTGTTTAGAATTTTTAAGTAACAAATGAATGCTCAAGACGATCGCTTCTGTCAATAAAACTTCAACCTTTGAACTTGAATTTAATATAAATGTATATTTTCGAAAAAAAGGTGGTGTCATACAAGGCTAAATAATAAATCTAAATGAGTAAAATATATTTATAGCAGACATTCATGTTTGTTTGTTTGTTGTTTTTTAACGTCTCACTCAAGAATCTTTCACTCATATGGAGACGTCACCATTTGCCGGTGAAGGGCTTCAAATTTTGGCCTATGCTCGGCACTAACGGCCATTGAGCAGTGAGGGTCGTATAACGTGCCGACACCTACTGTGACACGGGGCCTCGGTTTTTACTGTCTCATCCAAAGGACAGACAGACAATAATGATTATAGTTTCAGGTTCTTGTATAAGTAGGTAGGGTATTTCATTTTGTAACCGATCAATATTCATCTCGGCACATTACATTACCACATTGTCACTGTTTACTGTATTAAACATTATTATGCAATGCAAATAAAACTAGCACAGATTTGTCTAAGTATGATGTATAGATGTAATGTAGGAATGGCAGTTGGGAATATGTTTTATATAGCCACTTAGGGTGTTTTAAATACATTCTTATTATAGAATCTATTGTATGCAGGAAAGGAGTTTATCTAAGTTCAATTAACAATGAATCAGGTAAAATATTTTAACAAGGACACCTTACGTCATACATGTATATGTAAGGAGATTGTTAAAAGTTTCGTTTTAAACAAATCGATATAGGGGGAATTGCGATGACAAAGTGTCAAATGCATATTTATAAAATATATGTCCAAAGGGTCATAACTCTGGTAAATGTTTTTGAACAGCAATCCCTTCCTTCTTTCATATCGTAATCATATAATATTTCTTTATGCAATTTTCACTGAAATCAGTTCACCAGTGTAAGGGGAAGTGTCACATGCATATAGACAAAAAAATCTTAGTTAAAGGACGATAACTAAAACCTATATTGGAGCGATTGTCTTCATTCATGTAAAATTACAACATAATGTGATCTTTCATTGTGAAAACGTTGATTGAAATAAACTTATCAATGCAGGAAAAGTTGCGATGACAAGGTGTTTCTGAGAGAGAGAGAGAGAGAGAGAGAGAGAGAGAGAGAGAGAGAGAGAGAGAGAGAGAGAGAGAGAGAGAGAGAGAGAGAGAGAGAGAGAGAGAGAGAGAGAAAGAGGGGGGCAAACAGATAGATAGACAGACAGCTCGACAGACATACAAACAGATAGATAGACAAACAGACAGACGGACAGACAAGGTGATTATGGGATACTAGTACCACGCATCTTTGTTGCGGGGTATAATGAACAGCAAATCAGTATTTGTCCTGACAGAATAATTACCTACAGCTAGTCTAAAGATATTCTCCAGTCTAAAACTAAACTTTTGAAAAATTAAGACTGGTCATAAACAATATATTTTAGAATTTATCATAGATGCATATATAAGAACCGCGGTTCTGTGAGTTTATATCTCAGTATCTGAATGTTCTGCTTTGCTATCACCCTTAAAATTGAAAAAGTATATAAAAAAAATAATAAGCATAATGATTTACCTAAAGTTCTAGATCTATGTAAAATATTATTAAAATTTTGTTCCATGTATTAATTGTAATTATTCGAAGTAAAAATTTATTTATGTTGTTATAAATATATCTTATATATGAAATTTTGTCACACTAGAGTGAAAGATATTTGAGTGGGACGTTAAATAATAATAAAACAAATAAAATAAAATTAAGTATTAAACATTATGCAATTCAAATAAAACTAGCACAAATTTTTGTAAGTATGATGTATAGATGTAAATTAGGAAAGGCACGGTACAAACGTTCTACAATCATTGGTTGTCTTAATTCACATATAAATCAATTTCATATTTATTGTTTCTATTTGTTTAGCATTTTCAAACAACATTTTCTGTCTACCTGCTTACATTTTTGGCGGTATTTGAATCACCTGTATCATTGACCTGTATATCATTAAGGATTCTTGTTGAATATTGATAGACTCTTTGACATTTTTTACCTGTACATTTCATTTTTCTCAGGCACCGGTGTTTGATTTAAATGCATTTTATATTTTGATCATGAGTGAATGTTTTTTTCAGTCAACTAAACTTATCGTAATTGAAACAGCACTATTTTAAAAGAACTTTTATGTATTTCAAATTTATCCAAACTTATCAGTTGTAATGGCAATAAACTGTGCCCTAGTATTGGTTAAACTGTTCCGTAATTGACACAGCGAAAACATTATTGAATAGTTCCATATTCAAAAGGAAAACATTCAAGTAAGGTATTTAACTCGGAAACCCCTGTGGTCACAATTAGACTCATCCAAATGTGTAAATAGTATGGTCTACTATCATAATTTATGACTGAACACGTTCAAATTGTATGTAAAATTGTTATAAAATTTTGATTATAAATCATACACCCCTGAATTCTGAGTAGACTTAACCATTCTTTGAAATGGACAGGTCCAAATGTCACTTCAGGGGTTGATTAGTTAATCATTGTAATTATTATGCCATACTTGCCTGAGTATTGAAATTAAATACATCACAGAGGCAAACACATATACCCGTTAATTCATTTATTGATATAGATATGTATATATGTATTCTAAGACTCGAATGTACAAAAAGGGGGCCCAGTGGCCGAGGGGGTAGGACACCGTGCTTTGAACCATGAAGTCTTATACCTGTGGTCAACACAGGATCGAGCTCCAATGGAACCTAAGCTGATATTTGTGAAAAATGTTTGCCGATTTACTTCCGGAAGGACGGCGGTAACCATGTTCTCTTGGCCGCCACCATACATTTGAAAAAATTGTTTAATGTGGCGTAAAACACGATTTAAAATTCAAAAGACACAGTGTTAACTCTTTGACGGATTTGGTAATAGGTTATTTTTAGGTCAGCTAACAGTGTCCTTTGATTTCACATTTAGATATATCGACGGCGTTTTATCAATTAGAAATAACAATTTTCACACATTTGTCAATATATAAAAAAAATCTCAGATACCAAATATGAATCAACAAAATGTCCAGGACATGAATACAAATCAGGTAAAAATGGACAAACACGGACCTCTGGAAACCAAAAGTTGGGATCAGGTGCCATGGAGGAGTAAGCATCCCCTGTCGACCGGTCACACCCGCCGTGGGTCCACATTCAAGTCCAATGAAATACGTGAAGAGTGAATCCTCGTCACAATTGGTACAGACGTCTCAATAACCGCCAACGAAAAGGCAACTCATTATTTCACTTAGTGAAACAGAGTAGTCGCAAACAAGACTATTATACCGACCGTAAAATTTGCGTAACGTTGACATTAAACGCGGTTTTCGATATCCCTGTGTCAATAATTTGTCAGTGAGTAGTTTATCTCTGTATATGAAATCTTCATTTGTTGTACACGACCTGGCATATTGGATCATTTGTGAAATATAAACTCCATATGCGGGTGACTGAGGGATATTACTACTTAAATGTTGAAAATTTACGATGGGAAAGCCGAAATCGTCACGTTTGTCGTATAGCTTAGTTGCTAATTTCCCGTCTGTGTTTATATTAAGTAAAATGACTAAGTATGACACGGGTGTGCTTGATTCTGTTGTGTGTTTAATTTCTAGTTCGCGGGGATAAATTGCATTGACATATTTATGAAAATTGTCATTATTAATTCACAAAACGTCTTCGATATATCTAAATGTCAAATTAAAGGACACCGCTAACTTTTTCTTCTTCTTCAGTTTCTGAATGAAATCCGCTTCGTATGAATAAAGGAACAGGTCGACCAATAACGGAGCACAATTGGTTCCCATAGGAACGCCGAAAGTTTGTTGAAAGACCACGTCTCCGAAATTGTCTATCAGACATTCCCTCATACCATGCCGCTTACACCACCGAAACGTCAAGCTCATTTTTCATGAATACGAGTTATCTCCCGTTAATAACAAGAACTTTTATTGGCGTATATTATGTTTTATCTTTGATCAGTTATTGCACACTTTGGGTAGTGGAGTAATAGACTGAAGAGAAGAGAAGAGAACCTCAGTTTCTTGCTTTTCATAATTGTTTTCTCTCTTTTATATTTCCTCATATTTTTATCTCATCTAATCTTATATTTAAAATAATCTTTTTATAATTTTCATTACAGCAAACTTCCTTATGTGTTACCATTCAAAGAAGAGATACAAACAATATTACGGTGTGTATCCTTACTAGTTCAGTTGTTATCAGCTCAATAAATTGTTATATATTCGCGTACTGAATTCCTACAATGAAAAGTTTGTTTTCACTTTTTATTTACTTGAAAGTCAATTCGTCATAATTACTGGAGAACAATGATTCGATATGTATTAATTTTTGTTTACATAAATCGCACTTTGAATACGACACTATGTCACTTTGAAAACGACATAATGTACGACTTTATGTTATTTTTATATACGGCGTTATGTCACTTTGAATACAGCATTATGTTATTTTGAATACGACATTATGTCACTTTGAATACGACAGTATGTCACTTTGAATACATTATGTCATTTTGAATACGACACTATGTCACTTGGAAATCGACATCATGTCATTTTGAATACGAATCATGTCACTTTGAATACATTACGTCATTTTGAATACGACCTGACGTCATTTTGAATACTACATTACGTCACTTTGAATACCAAATTACACCATTTTGAATACCACGTTATGTCATTTTGAATACAACATTTACTTACATGTACCATCATCATGTTTCTCATTGCATACTATATGTGTATCGCCATATGTTAAATATTCGTCTTATCTTGAACTATAACATCTTTGCCTATTGCTCTAGGATGACAGCTATATTCACCACAACGCACCTGGCCGTCCTAACATACCAATAAAGTAAAATTTAAATGATGTTGAAATTTAGAACTTGTTTGAAAGAGACACGGAATACTACGCTTGACAATGTGTGTTCTAGAAATATTGAATTGTTGTATGTATTGAACAATCCCAATGGAATTTTGTTTGCCGTTGGTGTCTAACGGCAGTCCAACTGTTTTACATATGACGCAATATATAGACAAAGAAAGACAACCAGGAGAAATCTAACAGGTTATTGAATAATTTTAATTTTACTTAACATAGCTATTCTATGGAAACAACAATATATGACAAATATCTGAAAAAGTAGAAATTGCAATTGCCAGGCAAACAGCCATCTTGAATTGGATATCATCTAAACTGTCACCCCGTAAACATCAGCTTTCTAACGCACTACTGAAATTGAACGTGTGTGCTTTTATGTGCGAAGCAATAATAGTTACTATGAACCATTACCTACACTATGTTGTCTTTTAGGATACTTTTTCGATGATATTTGATTGTTACTACATTTGTTTCGTTACTATACATTACATTACTGTCTGTGATGTACACCAAATATCTTATAAAATTATTTATGAAACCACCGATAGCTTGTTAATATTTGTACTCTATATACATTATTTTGTTTAGATAATTCATTGAGGATAAGTAACGAAATCAACTTTATAGAAAACAAAGTTATGAAATGCTTTAGACATTTGCTGGATCATTGTTTGTTTGCGTGGACCATAAGTTTACACTCGTTACAAATAATACCTGTGACCCAAATCTTGACTTTAAGATGGGTAATTAAGTTTCTCAAGGAAAAGCAACAAATTTTGTCGCCTGTCATAATTGTTTGTATAAAAATAAAATAATACCGTTTCACACAATGTAATGCCTACCAGGTCACTTACGAACTGTATAACGAACTCATCACATCGAAGACATTAAAATTGAAAAAAATTGAGATTCTTAAACAACAAAAATGTCTTTATTAATTTCCATTAAACATAATTTAATAACAATAGCTTTAAAAAATAAAACACGAAACCCAATGGGCTTTAATAGTCACCTGAGAAAAAAAAATCCTGTCAAGTTTGTTTTAATTGGTCAACTGGTTCTTGGGAAGAAGTCGAAATATCTGACAAAAAACCTATATTTTCTGTTTATTTATGTGCCGTTGAACTTGACCTTTGACCGCATGACATTGAAATTTTATCGAATCCTTAGATAATTCCTGACACCTTTCTTATATGTCTTTGTAGACAAAAAGCCATCTGTAGACAACTGAACCCAATGTTATTCAAGCGCCCCCTAGTGAACTGTTTATCGCAATGTTTATTTTCATTCCTAAACTTTATTGTGCAATCAAACATGGTTCTATATTTAGCCATGGCTGCTATGTTTGGTCATAGCCTCTTTTCATCCGCAAACTTTATGATTATAAATTGCAAATCTGAATGGATTTTACAAAACGTCACGTAATCAAATTTCGTCCAGTTAAATTACAACAATTTCCTCTGAGGCGCAATCATTTTCTTGCTGTTCTTGTTGCGGTCTGCATGGTCGTACCTTTCATGTGTGCGGATGTTTTACACTTGCAATAACCACAAATAAAAAGATAGATACAGGTTTTATAGAATATTATTTGATTCCACGGAAATGTAGTCATGTAATTTATGTTTTATTACAAATCCGGAATAGATGAAAAACAATTTGAAAAATTAATATGTTTCATATTTACTTTTGTGTGTTTCTTACACTTTTGACATCGTGTGCTGAACTATATTAAATATATATATACAACGTGTTGAATAAAATTTATAATTGAATAAGATTTATAGTAGAAATTCATAATTAGTGTTAGGTTCTTGTATGAATAGGTACAAATTTCATCTTGTAATCGATAACACATTACAATACAGCATTGTCAATGTTGACGTGTATCTACTTATTGTTTATTGTTGTTTAACGTCCCACTCAAGAATATTTCACTCATATGGAGACGTCACCAAATGCCGGTGAAGGGCTTCAAGTTTTGGCCTATGCTCGGCATTAACGGCCATTGAACAGTGAGGTTTTACTGTCTCATCCGAAAGACAGGAAACCAACCTGTCGCCGGAGGGACTCGAACTCACGACCTCACGATCCAGAGTCTAGCGCGCTATCGACTGAGCCAGGCTGGCCATTGACGTTTATCTAAAATTACATATTTAACATTATTACGCAGTACAAATAAACCTAGACGAGTCCAATTGGGACGAATTCCCCCTCGACAGCAGAGTTTTGTATGATGCATATTTGTAATGAGGAAATCAAAAATGGGAATATGTTTATTTTTCGTAGCTACTCATTGTGTTTTGAAGACTTGTCTAAGATTGAGCTGCTATTTATTATTGACTCAATTTTATGCAGGAAATGAGCCCAACCTAGGTCCAATTGGTCATGAATTAATCAAAATGTTTTATCAGGGAGACCTTATATTCATGCAAATATACGTAAGGAAATCTTTCATTATGAAAAGTTTCGTTTTAAACAAATTATCAATGTAGGAGAAATTACGATGACAAGATGTCACATGCATAAGGATAAAATTTAAGTTTGATTGAAATAAACTCATCAAGAGTTGCGATGACCAGCTTGTTTCTACAGACAAAACAGACAGACAGACAACTCGATTCCGGGATACCCTACAACTCTGTTGCGGGGTATAATGAACAGCAAGTATTTGTTCTGACAGAGGAATTATCTACAGATAGTCTAAAGATGGTCGCCAGTCTAAATGAAGTGTATATCAAATTTTGAAAAATTAAGATTGGTCATAATCAAGATATTTCAAATATGACATAATTTTTCGACTACAAAGCACATATTACATTAACTTTTCCATAGAGAATATCAGTATGGCAGATTTCATAGTGCTAGTGTTACGTGGACGGCAATAGTAAAATTAATGAAATTAATAACAATAACTAATTATTCATTTTTTATGCATGAATATGATATTTTGTGTAATATTACATCAAACTAATACATATTCAAATAAAATGATCAGCGTTATTTCACTATGTTTGACTGTTTATGTAACAAATGAGTCCAAAATAGGACGGAATGAACTTCCTTCAATTCTGATGTCCTTTTTCAGATGTTGTTAAAAAAATAACCATTTAATAAAACAGAAAGATTTGTTCAAGAATACAGTTGACCTGATGTTTTTTTATTTGCTAATGTTACATATCTTTTCCGTCCTCAAAACCTGTAATAGTAGCAACGGAAATAAACTGTGATTTTACTACATCTGGGGCTAATTTCATGGCTGAAGAAACACTGATCGCAAGCATTGATAATGAAAATAACTAATGAATTTTCCGTCCAACAATAGTAACACTAGCACAAGTGTAACATTAGCAACATATTTCCTCTTTATTTCATATAACCTTTGTGTAACATAAACTTGGACGGAATTATTTCATTGGAACATATTCCGTCCATGTAACACTAGCACTCGTGAAATCTGCCATATGTGAGTTTACATTTAAATGTCTGAGTGTTCTGCTTTGATATCGACCTTTTCTCATAAAATTTCAGTTATAGATATATATAAAATTGGTCAATTTCAGTGAAATAGATTATTTGTATAAGTATTGATATTGGAAGTATGCCGAAGTATGTACCGGACAAATGAAACATAAATATATCAAAAATGTCATTTAGAAATCGATTTTTGGCCAAGGATTGTTTTAATGTGGAGGCTTCCTTTTTGCTGACATGTTTACTTGCACTGATTTATTCATACGGAACATACGTTCTATATTCATTGGCTGTTTTAATTCACTTATAAATCAATTTGATATTTATTGCGTTTTTATTTGTTAAGCATTTTCAAAAGTCGTGTTCGGTCTACATGACTTACATTTTTGGCGGTATTTGAATTACCTGTATTATTGACCTGTATATCATTGAGGACTCTTGTTGGAGATTGATTTTTAACATTTCATTTTCTTTGCTATAAATGCATTCTATATTTTGATCATGACTGAATCTTTCCCCAGCCATTAGTTGACTGTTCTAAATTGACCATATTTGCGATAAAACATATTCTAAAAAACCTTTGAGTATTTCAATTTATTGTCATGTCTTTATGCAAACTGGTGAATTGTAATAGCAAAACAATGTGCCCTAGTATTGGTCAAACTGCCCCTTTATTGACACGGCGAAAATATTATTCAAAAAATTCCGAGTTAAATTAAATGCATATATTATATATATTACTGTTTAACGTCCCACTAAAAAAGCTTTAACTCATATTGAGACGTCATCAAATGCCGGTTAAGGCCATCAAAGTTTGGCCTATGCTCGGCATTATTGCCATTGAGCAGTGAGGGTTCTTTACTAACGTGTCGAGCAGTGGGGGGGGGGGGGGGGGGGGGGGGGGGGGTGGGGGGGGGGGGGGGGGGGGGGGGGGGGGGGGGGGGGGGGGGGGGGGGGGGGGGGGGGGGGGGGGGGGGGGGGGTGGGGGGGGGGGGGGGGGGGGGGGGGGGGGGGGGGGGGGGGGGGGGGGGGGGGGGGGGGGGGGGGGGGGGGGGGGGGGGGGGGGGGGGGGGGGGGGGGGGGGGGGGGGGGGGGGGGGGGGGGGGGGGGGGGGGAAAAGGGGGCGACACGGCGACTCCGTTTTTAGATAGATCGATAGATAGATAATCGGATGGATGGAAAATGTAATATGTATTTAATATCTTTGTTTAGGAAAACATTTTCAATAATATAAGGGGGATTTTTTTTTATCTTTTTACAGTGGTTACTCTATGTATTATTATTATTATAATTATTATTATCATTATATATATATATATATATATATATATATATATATATATATATATATATATATATATATATATATATATATATAATTGATCTTTTCTGTCAATTAGACTTCATCCTCCAATTTAGAGAAAAGATGCATATTTTCTAAAGAGAAAGTGGTATCATACAAGGACAAATTATAAATCTAAATGTATAGCTAATTCCGTCTAAGATTATACACTGTTAAAAAGATAAAAGATCTCCCGTATATTATTGGAAATATTTTCCTGAACAAAGATATTAAATACATATTACATATCCCAGATTAATCGAAAAAGCATGTATACCTGTTTATTTATTTCCATATATGTGTCTATGTATTGTTAGACTCAAATTTACAAAATGGGAGGATCCGTGGCCAAGAGGTTAGAGCATCGCGTTTTGAACCTTGAAGTATCTCACTTCCGGTCAGCACAGGTTCAAGCTCCACTGGAGTCTAAACTGATGTTGGTGGAAAACTTTGCCAGTTTACTTGCGGAAGGCCGGTGGTCTCTTCCCGGATATGTTGTTACCTGGTTCTTTCCCCATCCATTAAAAATTGGTCGCCACCATTTAATTGAAAACAAATTCTATAACAAATATACACAATTATTACAAATAAAACAAAACAAATAAAGGTATGTAACAATGTACGCAATTACAAAAATGGTCAGTCCCGTATCCTGCAATATTTTTAATTCATGTAAAAGACGAAATAACAAATGTAAATGAATGAAAATATTTTTATCATACACAAAATGAATTTTTGAAAAAAATATCTGAAACATAAATATATAAAACATTCTTCATGAAAATAACAAGTCGAGTTTTAAGTGTCTGATTTAAACCCACATGAAAAGGGATCATTGTTTGCTTAATATTTATACGTTTTTCAAGTTTATTGCTTTCAGATACATTGCATTATTAGCGTCTCACGATACGTATGAAATAGGGGAAAAGTTTGTTATACTGGAGGAAGACTAAATTGAACTCATTACTAAATTACTAGGAATAATAGAAAAACTAGGTTTTATGAAATAGTTATGCTAATTCAAAATCTGAAAAAAACCCAATCGAAATCATTTTTCTAGATTTATAGTTTTTCTTTTTATTCGTTCAAATTATTTCCTTCTATCTTTTTATGTCTAATTTTGTCTCTTGTGTTGTAATGCTAAAATCATTTTACGTTTATACTTACAAAATAAAATTACCCCAAAATGTTTCAATGTTTTTCGTTTGATGTAAAGTTATTTCTTGTTTGTGAAAACAGGTATAAACAATAGACTTGATTAAGTCCTTAAATCTAAATAGCACGTGTTTGTAGAATTATCATTTTGTCAATAAACGGTTTACCTGTAGATTTTGGTTTAAATGGGCCAACTTTAATATGTCATTGTTTTCCCACTGTCAGTTAATCTGTACTTTTGTCGAGTTTGATATGTGCCATGAATGATGGGATGAGCTTAAAATGGGCCGAGATCACCCGATATACCTGGCACATGGACAATGTCAGAAACGAATGTTCTGAAACTTTGCCTGATTCAGGTATGAAATGATGATGTACGAAAATAAAGGAAAAGAGTCATATGAATAGAATGTATATTAACTGCAAATCGCATGTGCTTCTTTGGCACTCGTTAATCTTCGTGTTATGTTTGTTTATTGTTGTTTAATGTCCCACTCAAGAATCTTTCAATCATATAGAGACGTCGCCAAATGGCGGTAAAGGGCTTCAAATTTTGACCTATGCTCGACACTTACGGCCATTGAGATATGAGAGTTCTTCAACGTGCCGACACCTACTGTGACACGGGACCTCGGTTTTTACTGTCTCATCCGAAAGACAGGAAACTAACCTGCCGCCGACTGAACTCGAACTCAATACCTCACGACCAAGAGTCGAGCGTGCTACCAACTGAGCCAGGCCGGCTCCGTAAATCTTCGTAAAACTTATCGAAAGTTAATTTACAATGGTCAGAGTGACGACGGGCTGTACACAAACGAATATAACGGTTACGTTTGACAAAATTGTTGCAATTATACGCATGCATTTGTTATTCTAAACACCAGGTGGTCTCTTTGGGATATATATGAGATAAAGATATTACTGCATCTAAAGTTTGCATCCTCTTGCAGCTCTTATTGCTTTAGGTGCGCCACTGTCAATACCCGTTTTTTGTGATTTTGCCGCACTGGAATCTAGTTGTTTTGTTTCTCGAGTTAATGCTGGTTACTGAGAAAAACTGAGTCTCAATATCATTAATGATACCATTGTTATAATTTTACAAAAATGCCAAAAGAAATTCCCGAGGCAGGCAATTGGTTTTTTTTAGTAAGACCCGTCTGTTAACCTCGAATTTAATAAACATATAAAAACCTCAGATACCAAAGTGTAAATCAATAGAATGTCCAGGACATAGATACAAATCCGATAAAAAATGGACAAACACGGACCTCTGGAAACCAAGAGGTGGGATCAGGTGCCATGGAGGAGTAAGCATCCCCTGTCGACCGGTCACACCCGCCGTGAGTCCACAGTCAAGTCCAGTGAAACACGTGAGGAGTGTATCCTCGTCACAATTGGTACAGACGTCTCAACAACCGCCAACGAAAAGGCAACTCAACATTTCACTTAGTGAAACAGAGTAGTCGCAAAGAAGACTATTATACCGACCGTAAAACTTGCGGAACGTTGACATTAAACGCGGTTTTCGATATCCCTGTGTCAATAATTTGTCAGTGAGTAGTTTACCTCTGTATATGAAATCTTCATATGCTGTGCACGCCCTGGCATATCGGATCATTTGTGAAATATAAACTCCATATGCAGGTGACTGAGGTATATTACTATTTAAATGTGGAAAATTTACGATGGGAAAGCCGAAATCGTCGCGTTTATCGTATAGCTTCGTAGCTAATTTCCCGTCTGTGTTTATGTTAAGTAAAATGTCTAAGTATGAAGCGTGTGTGCTTGATTCTGTTGTATCTTTAATTTCTAGTTCGCTGGGATATATCGCATTGACATATGTATGAAAACAAGATAGATAGACAGATTTGTTGTTGCATTTGTTGTCGAATCATGCACGCATAGGTAGACGTCACCAAATGCCGACAAAAGGGCTTCAAAGTTTGGCCTACGCTCGACAGTTACGGCCATTGAGCAGTGATGATTCTTTAACGTGCACCTATGGTTATTAGATAGATAGATAGATAGATAGATAGATAGATAGATATTAGACGGATAGACTCATATTTCGATTTTATAGCACCCGTCAAAAGCTAATTGTATTAATTTAGATTATAATCCTGGCCATTACACATTAACTTTCGGTAATTCTTGCGAAGATTACCGAGTGTCCAATAACGACGTGCTATTTGAATGCGATGTCACCGGTTTTATCACCTATAGAACATTTTTGGGATGAAATGGAACGACATTTACGTCAAGAGCCACCCCCTATGCTACGTTGGACGCTTTGCGGTTTTTTTTTGCGCATATGGCGGAACATTCCCCAGGCATTTCTGCATAACCTGATGCGTTCAATGCGTCGTAGGCGTGAAGAATGCATCGGTGCAAATGGCGGTCATACACGCTATTAAGCTTGTGAAACTTTTTTGCACCCCCTTACTTTCAGTGGCTGTTCGTATCAACCATAATGGACATAATCCGTGATTTGATGTTTGAACTGAAAGACAATGCATTATATTAAATAATAATCTACATAATGCAACATTATATTTTGTATATGAATCTATAAATGAAATTATTAAACTAGTTTCTTTTTTTTGCCGCTAGTATATATAGAAAGACAAATAGCCACATACTAATAGACAGAGTGATAGACATACAGATAGATAGATAGATAGATAGATCGATCGATCCGTGCATTCATGCATGCATACACACATACAATAATACATACAGACATAGATGCATACATGCATACCACATACATACATACACACACATACATACATACATACATACATACATACATACATACATACATACATATATTCATACATACATATATACATACAAAAAATCGACAGATAAAAGGAAAAGAGGAAATGCCCATATCCATTTATATTAGAGTCGAGATCCGAAACAAGTGCTAAATAGAAAGTGGTGTTTTGCATTCCAATCTAAATCATACGATTGATAGAATGTCTATAAATTAGTTTCCATATTTTTTGGTTTACCAGTCCGCTAAACAAAATCGTTCATTTAATTAGGAAGTGAAAAAGCAATATTACAAGTAAAATAAATATCACGATTGCGACAGTTTTATCTCAATTTATGACCATTACACTTAAAAATAAGTCACACTATTGGCTACATACGGTAACGAATGGAACTTGTCGAAATATTTTCATTGATATAAATATATAAATACATTTTAGGAAATCTAAAAGTATATTATTTACCAGACTATTGGAAATTCCAAAAGCCCAAAATGCTAATAGTCATCTTATCCAGTTTTGTTACATTCGTTGCTTCTAGCCATTTTCGCGGTGGAACTATCAGCTGGGCGCCAACAGGAAGGCGTAATGAGGTATTTTTGGTCGAAATTTGATATTTCATCATTTATTGTAAAAACGCTGAATGATGTATTGAACATTATTAAAGCTGTTTGGGACAAAAGTTTTTGCTTCTATGATGCACAGCCTTTGTTAGAGCGTTATCTTGAAGGTGCTTTCAAGAGACTAGTTCATCTATTTGTAGCATCCACATTTTAATATTTTTAAAACCTTTGTTTTCGTTTTTCGCTCGATGAGTTTTACTGCATCTATTCAAAACAATATACGTGATTGATTAGAAAACATTTCATTCGATATTTTATGTTTGATTTTTAGATATTTCTAAAGAGTAACCAGATATCATTTCAGACGGTATATACCTTTTGATCACTCCTGTGTGTCAGAATTAGGAATGCATATTTTAAAACAATGCGATGAATGGTATTTTTGCAGTGAATAAAAACATTTTATGATGGAAAAAAATAATGAGTAAGATGTTATGGTTTTCAGTGACAAAGAGCGTTAAAATATTAGCAGACACTTTTTTATTTTCATTTTTCAATTTCAAAAATGTTATCCTTAAATGCGATTGCCATCTATAAATCTCTGATTTATCCAGTATGACATTAGTAGTCATGAAATCAAATTTTAATCATTACCATTTATAGGAAAAAGTAATTTCAGAGGTTTTCTTTAATCGTATAGACTTGAAATTGCTTGAAATTTTCAATTACAGAATGCATTCATTAACAGTTGAGAAGAAAGTAATGCGAACTACAAGTTACATCAATAATGGGTCATGTAATTATTGCATTGCAACTTTGTGTGGTTGAATGCAAAAATAAAATGGTCATTTCCTGCAAATTAATCCATATATATATATATATATATATATATATATATATATATATATATATATATATATATATATATATATATATATATATATAGTTTTTTTCAGGTGCCGTAATTTTATTTAATCGAATGCTGTTTTCCAATATTGATATCTACGTACATGTATATAAACATTTTTAATCAACACGTTTTTAAAATCTCAAAAAGTTTAACAGATTCGAACCTGCGGTTACCAGATGTGAGAGACTTTATGGTTCAAAGCGCGATGCTCTGTCCACTCGGAGGCTCCCCATCTGCCACAGTCCTGTTTCTCTTGTACACTGGAATTTATTAGTGCATTTACTTTTCCATTTTATTCTATCTCTTCCGACAAGGCCGCCCGTTGTTATTCAATATATATCATATTTAACGCATTTGTTTCCATGTTACAATTACTTAGGCAAACAGGTGTTTTCGTTCATATGATGTTTCATATGTCGTTTACACTAAAGTAATGTCTTCTATAGATTGTGTCGTTGTTTACATTCATAAGTCCTATGAAAAACGTCTTACTACAGTAAAAACTCTTATACAAATTTGTTAATGCATTTGGGTTTAGCATCTCACCTTGTATTATGCCACATTTTCTTTCTGAATTTTATATCTATTTAAACTTTGAGCTCAACTGATGAAGTCTTATTATCAGAAACAACCTCTTAAGGCATGTATTTTATCATTTTTAACGTAGGTATTATGTTTAGTATATCTGACATAAAACGAAATGAAATTCAAAATTATCATTCACTTACTTAGAATATGTAAAAATTCCAAAATATTTCATCTGTAAGCAATTAGTTTATAATTTCAACATCAGACAAGTAAAGTTAAAGTGTAAAGTTGTAAATTCATTTTACTTAATTACGATCAAAATTCAGTTTACAAAATAAATAAATAAATAAATGAAAGAAAATAAACAAGACAAATGGATATGGATCACAATGTATGGATATGCTAGTTCTTGACTACATAATGTTACCTATTATTCATATACAATAATCATATAATGATCCTCACTTATTATTTCATGAACAAGGTATATGAATAGTATTACACCTTGTGGAAGTCTAGTGGTAGAGCGTTCGACCTGCCAGCGGAAGGTCCCGGGTTCTATTCCCGGCACTAGATCAAACAAAAGATTTTTAAAAATGTTACTGGCTTTTCCTTTGTCAACTGCTCGGCTCGGCATAAGAAGTGAATGTCACGAGTTTTTTTGGGTGAGACTGAAAACCGAGGTCCAATGTAGCGGAATGAATTGCACGTAACAAACCCACCCTGCATTGGCATAAGTCCATTGTGCAGGCCGAAATTTGCTGGCGACATCTCAGTATAAGTGAACAATGATTGACGGGATGTCTAACAGCTAACAAACAAACAAAACATTTTAAGTAATGTTCTTCGTAGCGTAATTCTTTTTATGATGTTTAGTAGTTTTCACTCGGTATGGACCTTCTCCTGGAACTCCTGATTCTATTAAATGTTCAATGGAATTCCTGTTGATTTGATAAATAGTTGTTCGAATGTTGTTAATAATTTTTAAATACTACAAATTGATTTTTCCTTAATTATTTAGGCAGAATTCTTTTTCAAACTTGGTTGGACATACAACCATGGTCCTGGATGTACACAGAGTACCTTAGGGCAATTAGCGACGAATATGCACTCATCTCATTGGTATTGTACCAGTGGATGTGGATCTACGAGAACAGCTCTAAGTAATGTCAACTATTATTGCACCGGAGCAAGTTCAACTGAAAATTGGGAGCAAGGAGAAAGATCATTCAAATACACCTTCCCTAGTTCCGGACCATTCAAAATATCGTAAGATCAGTTTCTTAAGAATTGTTAATTTTCTACATATATGGATTATATCTTTATATAAAAATATCACAGTAGATAAGTCGTATGTTTTGAAACTGTTAATCTCAGGAAAATTGTGTGCCTTCAGATTTTCTAAACGTTGTTTAGAATTTTTAGTATCCACATTTGATTCTGAAATACGCAACTGTATAGTATTGTTGAGGTTTCTCCTTTCTGTTAGGAACTTGGTAAAAGTAAAGATAAAAGTTTGGTAGAACATTTGCTGGATCCTGCTATGGACCTATACTTATATTTTGTAAATTAAACTTCACACTTAGATATTCATAAACAATAAACCCTCACACCTGAATTACAACAAAGAGCCTTGTACACACAAACACACACACACACACACACACGCAAACACAAGAGCCTATAGATGATATCCAGCATTTAATTATACTTTAAGCTTTAGCGGAGGCGCTTGGATGGTATTAAATTATGGCAACGCCGGAAGTTGGAATATTCAAACACTGGTAGATCTCAGACAGAGATCTGACACAGGAATCCCAAACCATAGTCCTCAGACATTAAGTCGACCATCTTACAAGTAAGTTCAACAATACTTTGCCTTATTGCATGTACGTAATACAAACTGCACCCGAAGACGCACAGTACATTTCTTAAATACTAAGTATATTAACTTTGTCACCAATATATACTAACTTACTTTCTTTTTCAAACATAAGCAATGCAAGAATGGTGTATTTATCTAAAAGGACTTAAATAATATCAAACATGGAGTAATTTCTAAGAATACGACAATAAAACCAGCCAAGGGTCCATTTGTATAAATACTAGAGTAACATCGGTCAAAAAGAGAATTCTCTTATGATAATGGTATTCTCATATGCATTCAATGTGTAATGTTCTCAACGAATTTTGTGTTCTGTGTGTTTTTGTTGTGTTCTTTCTATAATTATAGTCACATTTGACTATTTTTCATGAGTATTAATTTGTAGAGTGAAAGTTTTGCAATGTCCTTTTAACCCAGTTTTCAAACATTTCACACATTACTTCTGTTTACAGATTTCAGTTCGGTTGCAATATAAAACTTAAAATTCCGATGATAGATGCGGACGATGATAATGTAAGATGCAGATGGGCAGTAGGAAATGAGTGTGTCTCCGTTTGTCAGTCACTGCCAAATGCTGTATTGGACCAGGTGGGTTGCCTTGTTGCCATTATAAACATTACATTCAGTACTAGAACGAACACTTTATAATAAAAGATGCATTACTAATGTAATAGGTTGTTTTAAATGTACCACACGAACATGAAATAATACAACATAATTATAACCATTTTACAGGACGTTACTAACAGCATATGTACGTTTGCATGCTATATATCACCGATATTTGACAGTTTCGTATTTATTTGATTTTGATAAAGTTGGTACTAATATTTTGTTTATATCTCTTCGTAAAGTGAAATAAAATAGTGAAGAGTGTCGATTGAATCAGATATATATGTTCTTGAGATATTATTGAAACACATTTGAATCTGATTCTACATCTATTTCGCTTTTTATAAGCTTAGATTACATTGGTATAAATATGACGCCATATACATCTTTGTATTCAGAATACTTGTACCTTGTCGTTCACTACATCACATACAAGAAATGGCTGGTATGCCGTAGCAATAACTGTAGAGGATTTTCCGAAAACCAACCTGCTTATAGGAGGTCATACCTACACTAGGAATACAGCATTATCATCTGTACCTCTACAAGTAAGAACTATATTAAATAATAAAAATGTTTTATCATATATTTATGATTTTATGAATAATTATAAAAACAAAAACAAAAAAAAACAAAAAAAACAAGGCGAACGTGGTAAAACAGGAAATTTCTTCAGTTCCATTTGTCCGTAATGGACCTTTTCATATATATATATATATATATATATATATATATATATATATATATATATATATATATATATATATATATATATATATATATATATATATATATTTGACGTTAATGAACATACATTGTCACAAATTACGGTATATTTCCACAATGTGCAGGTATCAAACAAAATATCGAAATATTACTGTTTGTATTCCTTTTCATTTGACCGAGGTGAGGTATATTCCATTTTTTTTTTTGGTCTTGGAATGACACTCCAGTAATTTAGCTAGTTACTATGTAGATTTGATAAAAGTAAGAGTATCGGAAATATTAAAGCTATGCATATTTACTATCATTATTCAATTAATCATTTTACGTAGACTTATAGTGTACCAGTCCATACAATGTTAAATCATATGTACGATAATGGTTCACTGTTATTCGAATAAATGACATTATGACGCCCTCACAGGATATAGTTGAGAGTTGTTTTCTAATTTCTTTGCAGTTTCTGATAAATACACCAAACTTACCAGGTAGTTGCAATGATAAGCCAAAGTTTGTGAATTCAACACCAGCAGAGGGTGATATAGTTGTTATACCAGCAAATCAGAGCTTTGACATTAGATTCTATGCTGAATCCAGTAAAACGTATGGAAAATAATGTTGATTTCATGTTGTTATGAATCGGTTCCTGCCTAGAATGATTTTTGGCATTTTTATATAATTCATGGCGACGGTGCTGCGACAATTACAAAGGTTCAGATGCTAAAACTAAACAAACTTGAGTAATCTATTTCCATCATCTAACGAAACGACACCTGTAGTTAAAACGGTTTATATAACAATATATGAACTAATGCATGATTAAGTATGAGTAAACGTGTATACTGTAGTGTTGTCCGATTCACATAAGATGGCGGGATGGAGTAACCTTTTGATTATCATACGGATGGTTATACTCACATTTCTGTTTTAGCGGGCTTCACAGGATAAACATTTATTCGATGACAAGTAGAAATGATTACTCTTGATAGTGTAACATTTATTTCGTTATGCTTTTTTATTATCTAAAATTTAAACTTGCCCTGGTCAAGAAAGGCCTAAGTTTCACGAGACTCCATCCAGCCAGGTTATATGGATTGTACTATACCAAACATGATTTTGAGAATTTGTTTGTTGTATAATATCTTCTGAATGTTTATTTTTTTCCGTATTGCAACTTGGTGTTGTAATATTGTTTCTGCTTTGAAAATGAAAAGACCTCCATTTGGGCAACATTTTAAGACGGGCATAGATAGATATATTATTATCAATAATACGTAATTTAACTTTCTTCCTATGTCAAAGTTTATAATTCTTTCAAACTTCTCAAGCACCCAAATGGTTTAGTATATACTTTAAATGCTGTATCTCTTCTAAGCATATAAATAATGTCTTTGGCATATGTACATAATGAAATATTTCAGAATCAAATCAATTACATTAACCGCACCATCGGGTCTACGTCAGACCTCATTGCAAAACGATGACCAAGGAAGATCATATGTCAAATACATTGAAATAACATGGACTCCTACCCAATCCCAGAAAGGCTCACATATTTTATGCGGACTGGCCGATGACAATATAGGGTATGTATATGTCCACCTATACACGTACTCACCAACCCACACATCTTTCTTTCTACGTATGTATGTATGTATGTATGTATGTATGTATGTATGTCTGTCTGTCTGTCTGTCTGTCTGTCTGTCTGTCTGTCTGACTGGCTGGCTGGCTGGCTGTCTGTCTGTATGTATATATCTGTCTGCCTGTATGTATCTGTCTGTCTGTCTATCTATCTGTCTCTTTCTGTATTTCTGCCTGTCTGTCTATCTATTTATCTATCTGTCTCTTTCTATCTATCTGTCTGTCTGCCTATCTATTTATCTATCTATCTATCTATCTATCTATCTGTCTGTCTGTCTGTCGATCTTTATCTTTCTATCTGTTTGTCTATCTATCTATCTATCTATCTATCTATCTATCTATCTATCTATCTATGTGTCTGTCTGTCTATCTGTCTATATCTTTCTATCTATGTTTCTTGTTAAAACGTTTCCATTTATAATGTACAATATCTACATTTTACTTGCTCTTTTTTGTTTTTGTTTATGTTTTTTGCAATTTGTTCATTTACAATAACAATATTTCTCATTGATAAGTAATTACCATCTATTAATTGACATTTCTGTAACGTGATTTCTATTTTTTTTCTTTTCTTACGTCCACACAGAAAAATAAGTGACACCAGATGCATAACCATTCTTGCTTGGGGTGAGTTTACATATAGTTTGAATTTGTTGAAAATTCTTTAATTGCACAATTCAGATTTTCTGAAATATGCAATAAGCTTAAAATAAATCTGAAAATGTATTTCTTTTTCTCTCTTATATTACCAAATTTAAAATTGCATTTAGTAAAATGTATAATTTATATGTTCTCAAATGAAGATATACATATATAATCAGAAATTAAATATTGTGCTTTACAGATATTGACCCATGTGAAAGTGATCCTTGCTTCAACAACGCCACCTGTAGCAGAATTGGATTAGCTGAGACATTTACTTGTACGTGTGTTCCAGGATTTACCGGTAACCTCTGTGAATTAGGTAAGTTTTAGGAATTTAAAACTTGAAATGATATATAATTGAATAAATACATTTGTGTATATTGTGTTAGGTTTTTTCTATTATTTTAAATATAATTGAAACTAGATTTTTTATCGGAAAATATATAAGAAACGAACAAAACTCATAAGTTACAAATAACCCTGTGTGAAAAATATTTCCATGGTTGAAGTTTACCTCAGATGGCGGTCTCTTACATCTTTATAACTTCCTGGGGTCTATCTAACAACGTCTTGTAAACGTTTACTAAATATAATACTTTTAATAATGTTTTAACAAGTTTTAATGGTGGAGGAGAGAATCCGGTTACTGTGTACACTATGTACTCTGAATTTATGCCCTTGTCCCAGACATTATAGATACCCAAATGGTAATCGTGTCTCTCCCAAATTTCAAACATATATAATTGTCAAATTAAAAAATTGTCATAAGGAGTGTCAATTTTAAGTACCTGTCATCGTATTGCTAAAGAAAATACATTGACATACATTCTTTACAAACAATTCACAAAGATTGTGTTTTTATGAGAAACATAGAATAAATTTAATAACACTTTAGTCCGCATTATTCAACTATATTCCAGCATTCTGATATGAAAAATAAAACCTGTCTTTACCTTAATGCAAGCTCTTCAAGACCTTAATTTTGTTATATATAGAGCCGGCCTAACTCAGTCGGTAGCACGCTCGACTCTTGATCGTGAGGTCGTGAGTTCGAGTCCAGCCGGCGGCAGGTTGGTTTCCTGTCTGTCGGATGAGACAGTAAAACCCGTGGTCCCGTGTAACAGTAGGTGTCGGCACGTTAAAGAACCCTCACTGCTCAATGGCCGTAAGTGCCGAGCATAGGCCAAAAATTTGAAGCCCTTCACCGGCATTTGGTGACGTCTCCATATGAGTGAAATATTCTTGAGTGGGACGTTAAACAACAATAAACAAACAAACAAACAAACAAACAAACAACAACTTGTTATATATAGAGGACGTTAAGTTCATTTAGTATTTCCATGTGTGCAACAGCGCGCACAAGCGGAACCGTAAACGTTGTGCGAAAGTGTAGTTTTGTCTGTGTAAGTATAAATGTTTCAAAAATGAAACGTCAAAATGCCATATATATTAAAATGCGTATGGGTTACTTGTCACATATCACCAAATATTACAAATAACGAGAATCAATAAATCTTATAGATATCGACGAATGTGCGAGTACACCTTGCCTCAACAATGCCACATGTAACGATCTTATAAACAACTTTACCTGTGATTGCATACCTGGATTTACTGACTACACATGTAGTACAGGTACGTAGAATAATCTAGATAAATCATTTAAACTTTTAAAATTACTTTTTCTTCCATTAGTTAATATTGACAAGTGTTCATGTAGAATAATATACATTACCATTGACAGATATTGATGAGTGTGCGAGTCAGCCATGTCAGTTTGGTGCTACATGTAACGACCTCATCAACCATTTTACGTGTGCTTGTGTACCTGGATACACTGGTACTATGTGTGAAATAGGTAAGAATGCAAATGTTTGATTAATATATAAATGTACTGAATTATGTAATAATTTGAATTCATATCATAATCATTATATACTTATTCATAATTTTTAAAAAATAATACACAAAGATATATTTATCATATAAATAATAATTTATTTTATACTTATTTGTTTACATTCATAAACTATTTCAGCCGAACGTTAACACGCATAATCCATAGAAAACGGTATTCTATTATATTGTTTATTTTTATTTTCGTCAGAAATCAACGAATGCATCCCAGAACCATGTGACATCCTGTTTGACTGCCATGACAAAATTGATGCATATCAATGTACAATAAACCCATTACAGGTGACCGCCATATTGCTTTCCTCCGTATTGACCATGTTACTACTCATGTGTATTATTCTTCGAAGAAAGAGGAAGGTAGATGATCACAGGTACGCACTGCAATGTCAAATTATTGTCAGAAAATTATAAACTATAGTCAATATGTCCAGACTCTCACTTAAGATACCATCTAGCTAATAATACCACTTTTATACTGTCAATAATAGGTGTATAATAGCGAAGTTCCAACACACACACACACACACACACACACACACACACACACACACAAACACACACAATATATATATATATTACACTACGGACCTTGGTGCACAAAGGATGCAATCTGTGCTAATAAATCATATATCAAGACATCTACAAACTAACCATGCCCTGGTTGGGGTTCGAAATCTCGACCTACGGCATCAACCGCCTGGCTCTCAGGCACGACGCCTTTGACCACTTACCATCTACGCATCTGCCAAATGAATGTTTCCATTTGTGTGTTTGAGTGTGGGAGTGTGATTGCGTGCGTGTGCGTGTGTGTTTGCGTAATTCATGTAATTGCAATCATTTCGTCCTGATGACAATATTTTTGTCCGTGTCGATAATTATTTTATTGCTTTATGTAGTTCGTTTCATGAATTGTATCTATGAGTTTAGATCCGACACCCTTGAACATATAGTGTTGTGTGTGTGGGAGAGACAAAAGCGTCTTTTATTGTGCATCAATATCTTAACTCATCTGTTCCATTTTATGACTGTATTGCAGTTATGTTTTATCATTTTCATTAAAGTGAGTTTCCTTATGTCTTACCGGTTCAAAATGAGATGCAAACAAAGTTACGGTAAGTACCCCTACTATTCTGAATTCAAAGATAACTCACTCACTCTCTCTCTCTCTCTCTCTCTCTCTCTCTCTCTCTCTCTCTCTCTCTCTCTCTCTCTCTCTCTCTCTCTCTCTCTCTCTCTCTCTCTCTCTCTCTATATATATATATATATATATATATAATTCGCTTTAAGCGTATTTCGTTATATATTTATGACGAATCCGTAATTAATTTTAATAAATAAACTATAAACATAACTTAAAATCATTTTCGCTTAATTCTAAAAATTAATATACCAAGTAAATGATAAAATAAATGCAATTAACATTCAAATTAACATTAGAATTCTCGAATAGAATTCAATGGGATCCATTATTTTAGATTCGCTATATCCGTAAAATCGCTATAATATATATATATATATATATATATATAATAATATATATATACTATATATATATATATATTATATATATATATATATAATATATTATATATATAAAGCAAACATACAGTAAAAGTTTTGTTTTCAAGTTTCATGTATTTGAAATGTTTTTGAATGTGACATTGAATACATATACAATTATCATGTGTCTTGTTTTTGATACAGGTGTATTATTATATTTTATAAGTCAAACATAAGTGGTATCGTTAACTATTAACCTCATTTTACATGCTTTATATTTTCAGGTATGTTCATTACAACGAACCTGTCAGACATAACATACCGGTAAAATAATGGCCTATTAAACTCTGTATTCACGAATATCTAGAAAAAACATGGGGCAGTGCGCTTGACAAAGTCTTTCCTAGACATACCTAGTCGTTGCACTTAGTAGATTATTTGATTAAATTTGACCATTTTTTGTTTTGACCATAGACTAATTCATTGTTTTGCAAATCACGAAGTAGAAAAAGAAAGAAAATGAAGAAAAATCAGTTTATCTATCCATAATATTTTACTCAATATATTCACAAAACTGGATTGATGTAATCAAACTAAATAATAAAAAAACCCGTAGTAACGAGACACGGAGAGCCATTTTAAATGGGACACTAACTTAGCAAGAATTATTACGTCATTTCGTGATATTACAATTGAATGTGTGCTTGCTTGCGCGTGCGTTTGTGTGTGTGAAGAGCATTCAGGTTTACTACCTGTGTTTTCTTTTGGGGATTCTATTTTTACAGACATTTGATTAGTTTGACATTCTTATTGTTATATGACAAGCATTACTTTTTGTGATGTACACCAACTATCCAATAAATGTGTTTGAAAAACTTGTATCTCTTGTTTATATTTGAACCCGATATACATTATTGCCTGAGTTAAGGCTATCATCACTTTGTAATGTAATTCAACAAAGGAAATATTATTGTTACATATATTACAAATGTTTTGAAATGGATACATTTTGGATAACATTTTGTTTTTGTTTGTGAGTACCGCCAATAACATTCATTAAACATAATAACAGTTAGGGTATAAGCGCTCTGGGCCAGATCTTTAATTTATCATTGGCCATTGATTTATTAGAAAATAAGATGGCGATATGCAGTTTTTCTCAACTCCGCATTGTCTGACGTCACAAAACGTACACAGTTTCTTATTAGCCATCGTTGTCTGATATGAGAAAGCAGTAACCATTTATCAACTTTCACCATTGTGTGGCGAGATAAAGCCACTTATCATTTTTTCATGTCTTATATTTCTTTCTATATGCGCACGGGTATGTGTTATTTGATATATTTTGTCATATTGTGAATTTGATTACAATCTTGGGATTCGCTGTCAAAGCCATATATACATATATCTGTCATTAGTTTCCTTTTATATTATATTTATGATACGCGTTTTCGATTTTCCACTTGGCGAGCAAAAATTAAAGATTCAAAAAGAGTTTAATAAATGTAATGTGGATGGAACCACGTGACAAATTCCTTTTATCATATGTTGTTACATATACAAATTTAACAGAATTTTCTGAAGACTGAGGATGAAATTTTATATATTTTAATTTTTGTGTACTTGATCAAATTGTTCCAACTGTAAATATTGCTTATGTTTTTTTTAAAAAATACAAACATGTACATTTAGGCCGCATATAAAAATATTATTTATACCTGAACATACTCTATCGGATATTGAATTAGCTAAATTGTCGACTTGAATACAACAAAATGAATTATCTACACAACATGTTTATTGGATTGTTCCCATTTGAGGTTCTAGTGACGTCTTAAACATGTTATCGCCAACCTTCAGATGAATGAAGACATCCATGACCACATACACTCCGCCGCTTTTTGCAGGGTAATACATGTATTGATCTTTGCTTATAACACATGTGTAAAACATGTCTAAAGATAAATATTACAGTATTTGATAATTGTACAATTACTGAAACTGAAAACTGCTACATGTGTATTTGAAAGTAAGTGAAATAATATTTATCATTAAAGTGAAATGAGATTCTAGCCTGTAACATCAGAAAGTTGGATAGTTGATTCCTGTATCCGAAGTAAAATGAATGCACTCCGAAATTATATGTTTTCCCCAATCTAACCAGAACAATTAGAGTTTTTCACTCTATAAAAACAATTCGAAGAAATTTGATATTCGAATCATCATTTTCAAGAACCCAAATCCATTAACATAAATCCGTTGCTATGTAATCTTTATGAAAACAGCCTAGTTACAATAAACATATCACCGATTGCATGTCTCTAAAATATAGATTATTGCTTCTTTACAAGTTATACACATCTAGTATTGTAGGAAGGAAGGATATCAGTTTCATCTTGAGTTTTACACGCCAGTGAATTGACTTCCTGGCATTTGATTATGACCATGACGTTGAAAACTAAAGATATTGTGAGATATTTCATACATTAATAGGAACCTGGCTTGCTACAGCCAACAACATATTTCAGATACCTAAGAAACATTTTTTTAATTGTCTTCAGTAAATATACGGTTCACGACATTAAGTAGTTCAATCAATTGACGTTTCCTATAACAGCTGAACACCTCATAATCTAAAGATTAGAAATATTCCAGGAGACTGCATATAAGTATTGAATTTAAAACATTTACTAAAATCATACGGTACATTGCGGAAATAAAAATGCACGAAGGAAGTTTGTGATATGGAAATTTAAATCATCACATTTGTCATAGTGGGAGGTGTGATGTAGATCGTCCTTCCCAACCGATAGGAGTAAATCTAGGTAAGAAGATAAAAATTTCAGATACCAAAGTATAAATCAATAGAATGTGCAGGACATAGATACAAATCCGGTAAAAATGGACAAACACGGACCTCTGGAAACCAAGAGATGGGATCAGGTGCCATGGAGGAGTAAGCATCCCCTGTCGACCGGTCACACCCGCAGATGTTCTGCTCTCTGTTGTCTCATTAGAAATTGATTCAGAAATATTTTTTTTCTAAATCATGAGTCTAACGTTTTTCTACACACTATACGATTATTTTTAAAAGTCAAAGGGGATCAAGAGACTTCCATGACATATATTCACCAGGAAATTCTAGTGTAAACAAAATAATGATGAATAAAAATAATAGAATGATACCAAAATATAATATTGTATAATTTTATATCAAATATCATTCAAGTGAGCCACATTCTTTACTATTGACACTTAAGAAACTTAGCGTTCAACGTCATTCCATTAAATGTTCCATATGTCCCTTTTTCTCTACTACTAACAGTGAAATGTCCACGACGTTTCGGATTACATTTTCACGTGTATTCTGTTGAATCCTGCCAATTTTCTCCTTATTGCTTGTATTAAATAACCAAGATCATTTTGACATGTCGGGTATTCTCAAAACTAAATTTAATAACATCGAAAGGTGAGTAGGAAGCATATTATCATTTTACATCATGCACATAAACGTTTTCCAACACACATAATTTGCCTATAAAAATGAACAAATACGTCGAGTATTCATAAGTTTTAAAATATTTCTGATTTTTCTTCATTTGAGCAATAACATTCACAAATATTCACAACTGCATACCATTAATTTATAGCTATGTCCAATTCAAGAAAAAAATGTTTTATTTCACCGTAAAATCATGAAAAGATAGTTGAGCATCAAGTACCTTGTAAATTTGGTGACTTTGAGCCATTTTATTAACTGCACCTACTCTATGAGATGCCACTTGGGTCACATGGGGATGAACTTACGCGATGACCTATTTCACCTTTAAGTGACCAGTTGCATGCAAAATTTCGCTTTTAACGCCTTAAAACATACTTTTTGCAAGCAAGTAGTGACTTTAAACATGAAAGAGGATAGTCTAGCGCGTCAGTCTTGATTTTTTAAAAAGTTTTTGCATATAAAACAGAGGTTTTTGAATCGTGAGTTGTGGAAAATTACGATAGGAACTTAACCAATCAGAGGTTTAATTAGTAATGAAATGGCGCCCGATATTTTCATCACAATAAAAGTTTGTGCACTAAATGCAAAGTTTATTATTTACATAAATTTTAACATTTTAAATATGTATCTTTACTCCCATAGTCGTTCGATTAAAAATATTGATTCGTTTGGTAAATATCGGTGACTGAATTGGACATAACATTTTTCAGTTCTGGAAATGGCAACTCTGAGATCGAAATACACTGTCAAATGAGCATGTCTTTAGGTACTAAACATCGTTGATAATTTATATCTTACATGTGCAGATATTTCCAACTTCTTATCTTCTTCAAGACATTTCTGATTGTTTTCTTTATGATGTAAGAAAAGTTCTCATTGGCTGTTTCATCGCAGTCGCAATACAAATATGCAATGTTTTGCCTAGGTCAAACTTTCACGGATCAGCTCGCAGGTTCTAATACGGGTAAAATCTCGAAGATTACCCCGGAAATGCCAATTTACGTAGTCTGATACGGATGTACAACGATGTGACTATGAGTATTGACGTATCTACCAATGATTAAGTAGGAAAAGGGTCATTTGGTGACATAAGTGATCCGAATTGTTACGGCACGACACGATTTAATACGGAAATAACACGGTTTAATACGGAACGAAACGTATAAAGACCAACGGTATGCTATGGTATAAGTAAGGGTTAGTACAAATAAGAACGATCTAATACGGAATAATACGAACCGTCACAGAGCAACACTGACCTGACTTGGATTTCCGCACAAAATTCGGTCATGAGGGCCTTATGCAAGCCATGGATGGGTCATTGGAGAAACCAGTCCCTAGTCCACCATCTCTTATGCCTCCGGTCACCTCTATGGCTGACATATACTGTATTAATTTGTGATCAAAGGTCGTAGGCCATAATATCCGTATTGTGTCGTGATGTTACGTGAAGAACCATCAGTAACCTGGCTAATCCATACCTATCCACATGTAACATAATGAGATCGTGTCGTTCCGTGACAAATTCATAACAAACCATATTGTGTCCTTAGCCAATACGTAGTGTTACCATACTAATACGTACTTCACCGTATGTAGCCGTAGAATCCTTGACGACTTCGGGGGCTTCTGAATAAGAACGGATTTATACGGTTCTGATACAGATTAAAACGGATCAGAACGTTCTTATACGGTTTAGTAAGGATACACTACGATTGTTTGATCCGTGGTCAAATTTTGAACATGTTCAAAAATTGTGACGCATATACAAGTACTACTATGTATGGAATGAGACAGTAAAAATCGAGCTCCAGTGTCACAGTAGGTGTCGGCACGTTTATGTACCCTCACTGCATAAAGGCCGTAAGTGCCGAGCATAGGCCAAAATTTGAAGCCCTTCACCGGCATTTGGTGACTTCTCCAAATGAGTGAAAGATTCTTGAGTGGGACGTTAAACAACAATAAACAAAACAAACAAATACTATATATGAGTACAGCTACAATAGGGAAAGCTACGGACCCAGTGACTTTTAATGTGACAGTGTCATCACGTACGTTTATCCCGTTTGTGACCCAAATGGTGTTTCATATTACTCTTTTAGCGTAATGTGTCATATACTAGGTGACTGTATGTATGTATGCTTTTTATCGTACTAGGAATGTTGCAGTAGAGTGAAAGGCATCTGTTGATATTATATATATACTTCTTTTTATACACTAAATTGCTTCTAACCAATTTCAACGTGCCTATAATGTATATATGGAAGGTTTTTGGCGTTTACCAGAGTAATCTCCCTTGCTAATCTTAAAACAGTATACATAAATTCAGCATAGCGTTTCATTGATTTCAGTTGCTATTTTGGTAACAAGCATACTTGTGATGAGTTTCACCTAGATATATACATGTAGAAGTGACATTTAAGGTAAGCTAGAAAGGAACACTATGTTATTTTTTATTTAACCAAATATTGTGTTTAATCACTCATTAGAGTAACGCGATAATGTAATTTATCATATACGGTAAATATTTCATTTTGAATGTGTTTAATCTCTCTCTCTCTCTCTCTCTCTCTCTCTCTCTCTCTCTCTCTCTCTCTCTCTCTCTCTCTCTCTCTCTCTCTCTCTCTCTCTCTCTCTCTGTATTCGCCAGTGTGCAATATATGATCTACAGTTTCCATCATTGGCAATTAGATAAAGATATTGGGATTCACTATCAAAGTCTTCATTGAAAATTGTAAGATGACTGTTAGAACATTTGAACTCTAGAAGTTTTACGTTTGGTAAGAGGTTTATAGTGTTAGTAACAAATGTAACATGTATCAAAATATATCAAAAGAAAGTTATAACGATGTTTAACAATTGAATATTGACCGAAACTCAAAATTGTAAACATATCACACGGTTGAATAAGTAAAAGAGGTCGCTGATGTGTACTGTAATAGTAACCTACATGGAAATTGATAAATTTATGAGAATTGAAGGTAATTGCTATATCAAAAGTAACCGTCAATATGCTTATCAGTTATAACAAGCTATGACAGTTATGATCTGTAGAATTAGGATCTTTCACGCATTTCGTCCAATGCCGACGAAATTTGGAATCGGAATCATTCGTTTGTTTCCCGAAAGCTTCAGTGCCGAATCCATGTAAGCGGTTGTTAATTACAAAGAACACAAATCCATTAACATACATTCAAAATCAATTCATTTGTACATCGACTTTACGAAAACAGTCATATATTTTATCAAGTACTAAATCTTAGTCACTACATTTCCCTATATCATTTTTATCGCTACTCTTTATTTATGTAAACACTTAGCGAAGTAGGACGGAAGGAAATCGGAAAATCTGGAAATTTACAACCTTAAATTAAGTGTAATGATACACACACACACACATACACACACGCACACACACATGGAAATAGAAAGAAAGGCTTCATGTTACAAGCATAGTGTGATAAAGTAATAAATAATTGAAAATTGAAATCAAACAAATGGATAACTAAGAAACTAAAATCAGTCTACCAACGAACTGTGAATAGAATTAGATCTAAGTGAATAAACCAGAAACTACAAAGTAACTAAAAATCTGATCAACAAAATCAAGACACGTTAAAACGTTAAATAAAAAGTTAATCTGACAGAATGAACTCAATTAGGCGGATTCGATGCATAGCAAGTTCGATCCTTCTTTTCAAATCAATACTATATTAAATTTCTATACACAAATAAAAGAGCAGTGAGTACTATAGACAGAAAATGATCATAACATTCCGTCACATGATTTGCTTAAATATTGTCTAATGTTACTTATCGTTTATCAAATGGGTTATACTTTTAAGCGTAAGTACATAAATGAATTATTCAATAAAGTTGTTGCATATATACCCAAACTATCTGATATATAGATTTTTAGATATAACATCATACCTGTGTTTTCTTTCAGATTGTGCACACAATGTCCCGCCAGTCCTTTCTCTACTTTGCATATGGCAGCAATATGCTTCTGCAACGTGTTCGACGTGGAAATCCCACCGCAGTTTTTAGAGCAGTTGCCGTACTTGAGGTTACTGACATTTGACAATGTGATCATTTCTATTAAATTTCTCCCATTGTGTAAATAAAATCAGCCAGGAGATACATGCATTACTCTAGCTCTGATGCGCCAGTGCCGATTGTTCTTGACGACTCATAAACTAAATGTAGTCTCTCTGCATGTTCTGGTTGTTTGTCAAACTGTTATACAAACAAACATAAATACACGTACACATGTACATACATACGCCTAAAAGTATACATACATACATACATACATACATACATACATACATACATACATACATAATTGCATGCATTACCTACCTACCTACCTACCGACCTACCTACCGACCGACCTACCTACCTACCTACCTACCGACCTACCTACCTAAATACCTACATACATACATGCCGTATTACAACTTGACTATACCTTTGGATCTATAGTACAATAATATCTAGGAAACTTCATTTATTGTACACATCTTTCATTTTGCACACACACTGATCCAGTTCTTTTTGTTCAATGTTCAATCATAGACAACAAGTATTTGCTTTAGATACAAATTCACTGATTTGTACCTAATGCCATTTATAGAACATAGCACTGGCTAAAAGATGTTCTGAATCTTTGAAAGGAAAATTGAATGGCATCTCTTTTTAGAACCTTGTTTGTACAAAGTTAGGCATGACCTAGTCTAGTATTTAAATTCGAGCACAAGTGATACCCTAGACATTTCAACATGGTGACCAGTACCAATCATCTGAGGTGATCAAAACAAAGCAAAAGTATGGCGAAAGTCATGGCTATTTCAGATAAGACTGACAACGCAAGAATCGTGTCACAACCATAAGGACATTGCACGCATAAGGATTCATGGCAGTTCATTTTAAATGTATCCAGATAGGTAAAAACAACTTCAGCGAGACTTAACAACAATTACACAAATCAACAAACAATATATGGGTGTTTTAATTAAGCATTTATACTACATATTTTCGGGACAGTACGATATGACCTGAATGATGACTCGCAAAACGAATAACGCTGCGATATCTTTAGCCTCCATTAAGGTAATTACGCAATGACCCGGAACAATATAGAATTGATTAGAAAAAATTCTCTCTTTTTTAATTTCAACATCTTACTGTAAATTAAATATATATTATTCCTATATTTCAGGATTACAAGTTAGTCTTTAGATCATTTTCTGATCATTGTGTAACCCCATGGTCAGGAGGAGCTGCCACAATAGAACCGTCAGCAGGATCACATGTTTGGGGTATTGTTTGGGAACTTGATCACAAAGATCTTTCCGGTCTGGATAAGTAAGTGTTAACAAAACACTACAGTTATAGTTTTGCAGAAAACTACAAGCCAAAACAAATGCTCATGACCATCAATTTTGTCAATAAGACTTCAACAGTTAGGCTCAAAATTTGAATCATAGTTTAAGTATAAAATTAATAGCTGGTACCAAAATACAAGGTACTTGGTTTATGCATACTGGGTACCTATTCTTCTTTGACACCTGATCCAACTTCTTGAATCCTAGGGTCTATGATATACATATCACAACACCATCTTGCAAAAATATACATACAATGCACATGTATGATATCCTGTTTGCATGATCGTCATGTTGTCCTAATTAATTTTATTGTTGTTTCTCTATGAGAATTTTCATTTTTTAACAAATTTGACCTTTTTCGGTATGCTAACGGGAACTCTGACTCCTCCTGGACACCCGATTTGATTTGATTTGATTTGATTTTTTGTTTTACTCCACACTCAACAATCTTTCAGTCATATGATGGCGTCCAGTTTTTATTGGTGGAGGAGAAACCCCGGTTACCCGGGTAAAGACAACCGACCTTCTGCAAGAAAACTGGCAAACTTTCCCACTTAATTCGAAATGACCCTAGCGGGATTCGAACCAAAGGTGAGAGGCCTTGTGATTTAAAGCGCAATGCTCTATTCACTCGGCCACGGAGCCCCCCACCCGATTTGAAACCGTCAAGGAATTCGCACTTGTTCTTCGTGTTAAGACCATTTCTATCTCCAATTTATCACATTCTAAAGAACTTGGATTTTCGGTACTTCTTCACTTTTTCTTTAAGAGCAATAAGATCATGCTGAAATCAGTCCACATAAACATTGGTCGACTCATTGAAATCACTGTTAATCAATATACTCGAAGGCAATTCAATGTAGTTATTTAGCGGGATATTTCTATATGAATCTACATATTACAAGTTATAATGGTCAGATTAATCTTACATTTAAAGATACTTTTTGTTTACAAAATGCTTATCACAAAACACGTATGGATATACTTCCAACATCACGTAACCTCATTGGGGTGAGGAACCTCACATAACCTCAATGCATAGGATACTTACGCAAACGTGAGTATATCTCATAAGTGTAGCCATAAGAGTGCACTTCAGTTTACTCCTATGTCTAAGATTTAAGTTTTTTGTGAATAGGATTCCAGTTATCGAAGATGTAAATTTTTATTGCAGTACAGTTATGTTAATGCATTCACCTAGGGTGATAAAGTATATTTATTGTTATTTGCGTTAGCATTCTGATTAATTCATGTCATAGATCTTGACTTTTGTATAGCATTATATTCACCTCACGTGTTTCCCATAGGTGAATATAAAATTACGTCCGTCCTTACCTGTATGTATTCTTAAAGCATCATGCACACAATTATTGACTTCCTCTAGGTAAATACAAATATCATTATCTATCCCAGGAAGCAAAAATTGTCCATATCTTTCGAATGGATGAAAATTTACCTCTCGGGAAGTTAAACCATTGAATTTACCTTGAAGAAGTCCCGCAATTGTATATTGCTGCATATATGGCTCTCCACAAAAGGTAATTTTACATCATTATCATACAATTGATTACTAGTACTTTCTTTTTTCTTTGTAGGCAAGAGTATGTATATGATGCCATTGATGTTGATATAGGTACCAAGGAGTCGGAAGTGATTAGATGTAGAACATATGTACTGAGAGAATTTGAACCAGATCCATCTTGGGATGATCGACCCTCTCCTCAATATAAAGATATTCTTGTCCGTGGCGCAACTCAAAACGGCATACCACAGGAATATGTAGAATTTCTGCAGAATCTGGATGACAATGGATTCACTGGTTCGATACAACTATATCAAGATATTATTGCGGAGCTAGAAAATCAAATAGTTGATGAAACCTGATGAAGGGAATTTTTGCGTTGGAATGTTTTGTACATTTCACAAAACGGGGTCAATAATATAAGAATGATCATGTAGAAAGTTTTCTACAGATTTGAGAGATTTCATTAGTGTTTGAGGCCTCCTATTCATTTAGTGATAATATTTGAATATTTTGTTATCAACACTTAAATACTTAAATGATAATAATACAGCCTTTCATTCACCATCTTACCTGCTAACTTATTTTTTCTGTCCAGTGATATATCTTTTTGGTCACATAGTTCATAGTAAAATTAAGTAATTCATGTTACATATACTTAGATATTGTTATAGATTATAATTTGTTACCGTTGATTTTTTTTGTATTCATGGAGAAGAGAGCTCTAACTTGTGATAACTTTGGTGCAATGCTTATGTTGATATTAAAATAATAAACTATGTTGAATTATTGATATTGTTGTTACTATTACAGGAACTACTACTACCCGATCAATACGTCTTAAAATTATCATATTTCAGATAAAGAACAAATTATGCAATTTTATATGATGTATTTTTGCGGGGGTGTCTTATAAAATATTACAACTCAGAAACAATAAAATGCTAAACTGACAACGTTTGATGAAGCAACTTTAACATTATTGCTTTTTTAATGCTGTGCTTATAACTACCAATACAGATGATAGGGATCAAATGACGACCATAGTGATGTTTCAAATTATACTACCATCTACTTCTACTATTATCATTTATTTGATGATGACTATAGTGATTCAAATGCTACTTCTGTCATTACTACTACATGTACTAATGTTTTACTACTACTACTACTGCCGCTGCTGCCACTACTACCACTACTACTACTACTACTACTACTACTACTACTACTACTACTACTACTACTACTACTACTACTACTACTACTACTACTACTACTACTACTACTACTATTGCTACTACTACTACTACTACTACTACTACTACTACCTCTACTACTAGTACTAGTACTACTACTACTACTACTACTACTACTACTACTACTACTACTACTACTACTACTACTACTACTACTACTACTACTACACTACAGATAATTTACGGAGTTATCATATTTGAATTCGGAAATTAATTTATGATATGTGGTTATATGGTTTATATTTATTTGTTGCCGACGAACAAACGGTGCTAACTGATTGACAGGTAAGTAAACAGCACCGGTTTTTGTCTATTTTGGGGGTCAATATAGTGATAAGGAAATTAAATGTTTATATTTGCATATGAATTGCATATTTACATTATGAAAGTAAAATGAAAAACGCAACAGTTTCCGCAATTAAAGTCCGATCACGCAATCTCCGTAATTGCGAGGCCGATCACATGACTTTGTGTAGGAAACTAAATCGTCTCTTTATGTTGTCAATCCTTGCCGTAGATTTGCCGTAACAAGGCCCTAAGGTAGAAATGTGTTAAAATTAAATGTAAAAATATGTAAACATAAAAAGTGACTTTTTAAAAGTGTTTTATTTTGCAAAATGTATGTGCGAATTCAATTGGTAAAAGAACAAAAGATTCTAACACGGACAATCCTGGTAAAATATCAGTCAAAAAGAAGCCACCTCGGAGACAATTCTTGCAAACCACATCGCGTACTTACTTCTCGCCAAGTTTCATTGAAATCCATAAGTTTTATTGCATAATTGCAATTAAAACAGTAATGACTATAATCTCAGAATCCAAACGGCCAAAAAGATTATGAGGATCATGGCAGATAATGTGGCAAAAATAAAACTTTAAGAAGGCGCCATAGAACTAGAAACATGGTGACTACATCTAATTATATCTGAGTGTGTATTTCACATATGATAAGAATATCTTTAAAAAAGCTAGGGCAGATATAGGAGAAAAACCTAAAAGTGGTTTCCGGTTTGAACTCCATTAGGCACTATTGTACCGCAGTCATTACTTTTGCGATTTGAGACGACCCCTTAAAACAATGCGAATTTTCTCGTAAGATAATATTCCTAGTATCACACATTAATTGCACAAATTTAATCAAAATCGCTAGGGCAGAAGTTCTCGTTTCATAATTGTACTCAGCCTCGTTAAGGAAGAAATCTAGTCGTTCACTACAGTAACCTCCCTTTAAACGCTAATTGCAAACAAATTACACAAAATGTACACAAATTCAGTATAGCGTAACATCGATTTTGGCTACTATCTTCATGTCAAGCATACTTGATGTATATTGACTTCATGTCAACTTGACGTATACATAAACGTGAAACATTTAAGGTAAGGAAGTAACGGACCCCCCCCCTATATATATATATATATATATATATATATATATATATATATATATATATATATATATATATATATATATATATATATATATATAAGAAGAAGAAGAAGAAGAAGAAGAAGAAGAAGAATCAATTCATAATAATTTATTTTATTTATAGTTAAAATTGGCGACTGTCATTTATTTATCACATATCGTAAATCGTTTTTTAAATGCTTTCAACTCCTCTCTATATACTATATAATACAACGGTAGATATTAACATTATGCCTGGTTTATCTTTCAGATTGTGTTCACAATGTCCCGTCAGTCGTTCTTCTACTTTGCATATGGTAGTAATTTGCTTCTGCAACGTGTACGGCATGGTAATCCTTCCGCAGTTTTCAGAGCAGTTGCCGTACTAGAGGTACCTTACATTTGTAAAATAAACATCTCTCTCTCTCTCTCTCTCTCTCTCTCTCTCTCTCTCTCTCTCTTTCTCTCTCTCTCTCTCTCTCACACACGCACACATCATAGACAAGCTCATTCTAAATGTATATATATATATATATATATATATATATATATATATATATATATATATATATATATATATATATATATATATATATACTATCTTTATATATTTGCAACTGCCATCAGAGGTAGACCAATACGTCAGTGGGCGTGACTAATTTACGTTAATTTAATTGAAAATTGATCCGAATGTTTTCTTTCTTTTTAACTTATGCCATTTTCGGAGAATTAGAAATCTTAATTATTATCCAAATGTACATCAAATGTATAATTTTTTATGTTTTTCAGGATTATAAGTTAGTGTTTCGATTATCTGGTGAAACTAATTTTCTAAGATGGGCAGGAGGAACTGCAGTAATAGAGCCATCAGCAGGGTCACACGTTTGGGGTGTTGTTTGGGAACTTGATAACAAAGACCTATCTGGCTTGAATATGTGAGTGTTAACACATCTTCTATATGCCAGGGCGTGCACAACATATGAAGATTTCATATACAGAGGTAAACTACTCACTGACAAATTATTGACACAGGGATATCGAAAACCGCGTTTAATGTCAACGTTCCGCAAGTTTTACGGTCGGTATAAGAGTCTTGTTTGCGACTACTCGGTTTCACTAAGTGAAATGTTGAGTTGCCTTTTCGTTGGCGGTTGTTGAGACGTCTGTACCAATTTTGACGAGGATACACTCCTCACGTGTTTCATTGGACTCGACTGTGGACTCACGGCGGGTGTGACCGGTCGACAGGGGATGCTTACTCCTCCATGGCACCTGATCCCACCTCTTGGTTTCCAGAGGTCCGTGTTTGTCCATTTTTACCGGATTTGTATCTATGTCCTGGACATTCTATTGATTTATGCTTTGGTATCTGAGGTTTTTATACTTCTAAAGTCAATGTTTTCCGATCCACCAGTGACCGCCAAATATGAAATGTAATCTGTGAAGGTGTTTAAGAAACGACGTGGATTAGAAAACCTTGACTTGAGAAGACGGTGTTAATAATGAACATGTAATTCTCCTTTCCTTTTTCTTATCAGTAACTTAGTACCATTCGTAAACTGATAACCATGTCTAACGCCATCAACTACTCAAATCACCCTAGAACGTTATGTATGTGAATAATGTCATTGATTTTATCAGAAAAGAGGATCCAATAATTTTTAATTTTCAGTAAAATAAAACCATTGCATGATATCTTATATAATTTTCCGTCATCAAAATCGATAATACTAAAATATTAATAAATACTCGTGATTGCTTTAGACAATCTGCAGATGAACAGTCATTACATTCAGTTTTGAAAATCAATTACAATGTATATACAATAAATATAAAAATGTTTCCAGTTTCAGTATATCTCATATAAACTCAACATTCAGCAAATTTTACGTCGGTATATTTCTATGGTTTGGTAACTAAAACGTTAAGTTAACCAGTCGATAATACTTACTGAATCGTATATACTAATGTTACAAGCACTTATTCATCAATTTATTTAACTGATACGACGGCTAGGACTGTATAACGCACATATAAAAAATCCGCGATGTGTGGTTAGACAACAAACATACTAATGAAAATAGCGAATGTTTCCTCGCGGACATCTCGGAAAAATGAAAACATAGTTTCCATGAAGCGGAAAATAGATGCCATATCAGCGCTATTTCTGGTCGGAAAGTCCTATCATCGAATGTAAAGATTTTCTATCTACACATTAGCAATTTTATTATTTTGCAATTCATTATTATGCTTGCCATATAGTCTTTACATCGAATGCAGAGATGAATGTTGATTGTTTAACTAGACATTCGAATTTTTCATTATTATGCTTACCATATAATCCTTGCGTTGAATGTAGAGTTGGATGTTGATTGTCTGGCTAGACATTAGCAATTTTCATTATTTTGTTGACCAGAAGATCCTATCGTCGAATGTAGAGATAAATGTTGATTGTCTAGCTAGACATTTAATGTCGATTGTCTATAATTGGTGATTGCTTTGTCAACTTCATACACATAAACTTTCTTGTCGTAACAAACTGCATTTATGAAAAACCAAAATAACAGAGTATGGTGTAAAGAAAGTTCGTGTTATTATAAATGTATCGGTTATTTGATTCAACGTACTCGGATAGGCCCCGTCTATTCCAACGAATAACTTCAAAAAATATTTTCCAAAGGACTGCCATATACAAGTTCTGGATATTTATTCACACCTCCAATCTGCACAACGTACAGTCGTACTAACCTACTCTGTTTTCTGTCTTTATTAATCTTATTGCTGTTTTTCAAAGGGAATTTTCGAGTTTAAAAAAATACCAAATTATAATTTCCAATTTTGTATGCACGCTGCTCGTCACATATCGGGTAACCAACACCATCCAGTGAACGTTATGTAAATTAATATGATGGAAGACAGGAGACTGTAGTTTGGCGGCTGGATACATTTGTATGAATCCAAAATTATAGGATTTGATGGACAGGTTTATAAAAATTTCAGATACCAAAGTATAAATCAATAGAATGTCCAGGACATAATACAAATCCGGTAAAAATGGACAAATACGGACCTCGCCGTGAGTCCACAGTCAAGTCCAATGAAACAAGTGAGGAGTGTATACTCGTCACAATTGGTACAGACGTCTCAACAACTGCCAACGAAAAGGCAACTCAACATCTCACTTAGTGAAACAGAGTAGTCGCAAACAAGACTATTGTAAAATTTGCGGAACGTTGACATTAAACGCGGTTTTCGATATCAATGTGTCAATAATTTGTCAGTGAATAGTTTACCTCTGTATATGAAATCTTCATATGTTGTGCACGCCCTGGCATATCGGATCATTTGTGAAATATAAACTCCATATGCGGGTGACTGAGGGATATTACTACTTAAATGTGGAAAATTTACGATGGGAAAGCCGAAATCGTCGCGTTTATCGTATAGCTTAGTTGCCAATTTCCCGTCCGTGTTTATATTAAGTAAAATGTCTAAATATGAAGCGTGTGTGCTTGATTCTGTTGTATCTTTAATTTCTAGTTCGCTGGGATATATCGCATTGACATATGTATGAAAATTGTCATTATTAATTGACAAAACGTCGTCGATATATCTAAATGTCAAATTAAAGGACACCGCTAACTTTTTCTTCTTTTGATTCAGCAGTTTCTGAATGAAATCTGCTTCGTATGACTAAAGGAACAGGTCGGCCAATAAAGGAGCACAATTGGTTCCCATAGGAATGCCGACAGTTTGTTGAAAGACCACGTCTCCGAACATTACAAATATATTGTCTATTAGAAATTCCAGCATGTTTTTATATCAACTTCAGTATATTTATGTGTAGAATCAGAGTGGTGTTTGACGAAATAAGTATCCTAATAGCCAATCACTAGATATTTAAATTTTCGGGTACCACCTTTAGTGAAAAAGCAGTTGTCTTTGATGCTGAAAAGTCTTTCTTTTAATTTTTTATGTGGAATAGTAGTGTAAAGAGTAGAGAAGTCAAAAGTTTTGATACTGTGAATTCGAGAAAAATTGCGTGCCTTCAAATTTTCTAAAAGCTGTTTAGAATTTTTAAGTATCCACATCTGATTTACACCGCTTCTGGAATAAGCAACTGTACAGTATTGTTGAAGTTTCTCCTTAATGGCTGTCAATTTCTTGGTAAGGAGTAAAGATAAAGGTTTGGTAGAACATTTGCTGGATCCTGCTATGTATCTTTGCTTATATGGGGTTTTATGAAGTTTGGGTGTCCAGTATAAATGTGGTACTTCAAAATGTAAATTGCCTAGCAATTATGGCAATACTACAAATCATGACGTCAGCATGGAGTTATATGGGATTACGCATTCGCTAATATCAATTACTATTGTAAATTTTAGTCATAAGTATAAGACTTGGGGCGTCTTTCTGTTCTTACACTATTAAATAGTGCTAGTAAACTTACACATACATTAATTATATGAATAAATCTTAGGTTTTGACGTAATAGTACACTTACATTTACTTTAAAATCTTAGACTTAAGTTTTTTTGTGAAAAGGATTCCTTCGTCGTTGGTGTGTGTTACATTGTTGTACGTTTATTCGAATAAATTCACCTAGATCGATAAATTCTATTATTGTCATATATCCAATTTGTATAGTATATACATGTATTCACTTAACGTACTTCCATGATCTGAATACAAAATTACAAGCACATCCGTACAGTAGTGACAGTGTCTCTTCCGATCAAAATACAGCGTTCTTCTGTACTTATTTTTATAAAAGAAATGTATGAATATTATCGGTTTCAATCGTGAATACAACTCTTCCTTTACCCCTTAAAAGCAATACTGACTTCACATTTTGGAGTCGGTGATTATTGCTTTCTCTGGTAGATAAACCGTGGTATTCACCTCGAAGAAGCCCCATAATTTTATTTTGATGCTGATGTCGCTATCCACAATAGGCTATTTACATGATTATACATCTTATAACTATTTGAATTCATTTTTCTCTTTTAGACAGGAGTCCAGATACAGTGCCATTAATGTTGATGTCGTTACCAAGGACTCGGAAGTGATTCATTGTAGAACATATGTATGTATGGAAGCTTATGGGCAGAATCCATCTCTGGACGATCGACCCTCTCGTCAATATAAAGATATACTTGTCCGTGGCGCTATTCAAAACGGCATAGCACAGGAGTCCATAGAGTATTTACAGAATGTGGATGAAAATGGATTCTCTGGTTCGTTACAGCTATATAACGATATTATTGTAGAGGTGGAAAAATAAAAAATGATGAACCCTCATAAAGGGAATTTTACGTGAATGATAAATCAATTACGTTTACTTTGGAAATAAATATCTTATTTCAAATGATGTTTATTTGTTTGTTGTTTTACATCCCGTCAAGAATATTGAGATGTCGCCAGCTTTAACTGAAGTACCACAAATTTTGACCTGTGCTATGAACTGACGTCAATGTTGTGAGGGTTCTTTTACTTGCCACACCTGCTGTGACATGGGACCTCGGTTTTACGGCGCTTCCGAAAGACCTTGTATTTTAAAAGGATGATACAAATAAAATTTACAAGGAAAATTTTGGATGGGAAAAACAAAATTATTATTATCTTTTTTTTTTTAAATCTAAGCATATTTATAATAACAAAGACAACACATCGCTCACTCACAGACTCATACATAATCCAACTTTTGATATACTTTTAAGTTTTTTTTCTGATGAAGTGTTAATTATATAAATACAAGTATTTATATATTAAGTATATACCAATACGTATTGACAAATATAGTTTTGCGGCATTATGCAATTCACGAAAATATTTATGTTTTGCTGTTGATAATATTAAGTTTTTGCATCCATGGAGGGATCATCGTGAGCGGTTAGAGCATCGCAATTTATACATACAGTGTATTATCTAAAGTCAGCACAGTATAGAGCCCCGCGTAACTTATTAATAAGCCGATGTTGTGTGAAGGTTTACGTACGCAAGGTCGATGGTCTCTTCCAAAATAGACTGTAATCCGGTTCTCTCCTCCACCATTTATCTGAAAATTGTTGAGTGTGGTATAAAACAGCAAAAGCAAATAAATAAAAAACATCCCTGGTCAGGTGAAATAATCTACACTCGATCCTTTCTTTAAACAAATATTATATTTGGAACTACCACCACCACCACCACTGCGTCTAAAATTACCAATTCTCATAATACTGTTACTATCAATATGGCTTCAAATCTATTTCAGATAAAGTGATATTTCAAAGAAATTCATTTGGAGAGGAGATGATGCGGGGGAAGGTGCATTCCCATATAAATGCATTGAAAAAGAGTTTTTTCATACACATGTATAAACTTACACCCATACTACTACTACTACTACTACTACTACTACTACTACTACTACTACTTATACTACTACTACTACTACTACTACTACTACTACTACTACTACTACTACTTATACTACTACTACTACTACTTATACTACTACTACTACTACTACTACTACTACTACTTATACTACTACTACTACTACTTATACTACTACTACTACTACTACTACTACTACTTATACTACTACTACTACTACTACTACTACTACTACTACTACTACTACTACTACGACTACTACTACTACTACTACTACTACCACCACTATTACCACTATTACTACCTACCACCACCACTATTACTACGACTACTACCACCACAACTACCACAATTACTACTACAACCACAAACACTATCACCACTATTACTACTACAACCACTACTACAACCACAAGTACCACTATTACTATTACTACTACCACTACTGAAAATACTAATTCTGCTTTTACTATTGCCAGTATTACAGGGATAGGTCATTAGGTTTTATGTAATTACATACAGATCATTCTATCAACAGAGAATTTACGGAGCGCCAACATTTAGCACTCAACCATCATAATTGAAGTCAACAGTGAATATCTGACATCTGGTTATACACATTTATTGATTTATGTTACTGTATTGCTGATCGATAAGCACTATGTCTGTATTATAGAATATAAACAACAACACTATGTCTGTATTATAGAATATAAACAACAACACTATGTCTGTAATATAAAATATAAACAACAACACTATGTCTGTAATATAAAATATAAACAACAACACTATGTCTGTAATATAAAATATAAACAACAACACTATGTCTGTAATATAAATTATAAACAACAACACTATGTCTGTAATATAAAATATAAACAACAACTCTATGTCTGTAATATAGAATATAAACAACAACACTATGTCTGTAATATAGAATATAAACAACAACACTATGTCTGTAATATAGAATATAAACAACAACACTATGTCTGTAATATAGAATATAAACAACAACAGTATGTCTGTAATATAGAATATAAACAACAACACTATGTCTGTAATATAGAATATAAACAACAACACTATGTCTGTAATATAGAATATAAACAACAACACTATGTCTGTAATATAGAATATAAACAACAACACTGTGTCTGTAATATAGAATATAAACAACAACACTTTGTCTGTATTATAGAATATAAACAACAACACTATGTCTGTAATATAGAATATAAACAACAACACTATGTCTGTAATATAGAATATAAACAACAACACCATGTCTGTAACATAGAATATAAACAACAACACTATGTCTGTAATATCAAAAATAAACAACAACACTATGTCTGTAATATTAAAAATAAACAACAACACTATGTCTGTAACATAGAATATAAACAAGAACACCATGTCTGTAATATAAAAAATAAACAACAACACTATGTCTATGATATAGAATAGACACACCAATACTATGTCTATGAAACAGAATAGAAACAACAACACTATATCTGTGATATAGAATATAAACAACAACACTATGTCTGTAATATAGAAAATAATCAACAACATTATGTCTGTAATATAAAATATAAACAACAGCACTATTTCTATAAATAGAATATAAACAACAACACTATGTCTGTGATATAGAATATAAACAATAACACCATGTATGTAATATAGAATATAAACAACAGTACTATTTCTATGAAATAGAATATAAACAACAGCACTATTTTTGTAATATAGAATATAAACAATAACACTATGTAATATAGAAGATAAACAACAACACTATGTCTGTGATATGGAATATATACAACAACACCATGTCTATGATATAGAATATAAACAACAACACTATGTCTGTGATATAGAATATAAACAATAACACTATGTCTGTAATATAAAATGTAAACAACAACACTATGTCTGTAATATGAAATATAAACATCAACACTATGTCTGTAAAATAGAATATAAACAACAACACCATGTCTGTAATATAGAATATAAACAACAACACCATGTCTGTAATATAGAATATAAACAACAACACCATGTCTATGATATAGAATATAAACAGCAACACTAAAGCCACAGTATGATAAAGCAAACGCACAAAACGACCGTTTCTGTCAATAAGACTTATATGTGTATTTGAGAAAGAAAACAATTATTATAAAATACAGTAATAATAATAATAATAATAATAATAATAATAATAATAATAATAATAATAATAATAATAAAATTACTACTACTACTACTATTACTACTACTACTACTACTACTACCACCAATAATAATAATAATAATAATAATGATAATAGGAATAAAAATAATAATAATAATACTAATAATAATAATACTACTACTACTACTACTACTACTAATAATAATAATAATAATGATATAATAATAATAATAATAATAATAATAATAATAATAATAATAATAATAATAATAATAAGAATATTAATAAGAATAATAAAAATAATAATAATAATAATAATAATAATAATAATAATAATAATAATAATAATAATAATAATTAATAATAAATAACAATAATGATAATAATAATAATAATTATAATAATAATAAAAATAATATAAAAAATTAAGATACATCAAGGAAAATATTTTAATATCAAATTCAACGGTTTCTATGGCATGCTATTCCGGACTTTGCATACACGTACCATAATTCCTGAAGATTCAACAAAATATAAATCAATCTTATTGTCTCCTGTATGTTCATACTTTTTCTTGTAGTGTCACACACAATGTAATTCTCAGATATAGTTTACATCATATGCCGTAAGTCAGTTTGAAACTGACATCAACATTGTTTTTATTAAGTATCAATCGAGTAGATGCAAGCGATTTGGACACATTTTGAAAGAAAAATCATTTAAAATATATCATGAATTCACAATGAGAAAACAATATTCGCTAGTTTTATTCAAGCAAATCTGAAATAAATGCGTCAAGCCATCATACAAACTGAACGGAGTTTTCACTTAACATATAAATTAGATGCATTATTCTTTTAGTTGACACAGTATTTCTGTGTACTCTGGAGTTGTCTCCCTGTTGACATTAACCACCACACCAGTGTCACGTACTCGGATACAGTAGACCAGTGATACGTTTTTCGTATCAGGTATGTTGAAGTAGAATGAAAGCCGTATGGTAATAGTATATGTTCTTTTTCTCTTTATACACTGATTTTTAATTGCTTCGTTCAGTTTTCTATGCCGTGACTGAGGCCGATTTCAACATACTTGCAATCTACATATAACAGTTTGTAAGAGTTTATCAGATTAACCTCCCTTTAAGCGCTAATCGTAAAAATTATACGCACAAATTCAGCATAGCGTGTTATCGATTCTGGCTTCTATCGTTGTGTCGAACATACTTATGATAATGTTCAATTTGGTATATATATGTAGAAGTGACAATTTAGATAAAGTTGAAGGGGAGACTCGGTGTACACTGAATATCTTAACTAACCATTTATATAGTACAGGCCCTGGCTCCGAAATCAACAAATTTACTCAAACTCAACTTTTATTACATTATTCTGATTTTATAATCGTTTGTAAAACTTTTGTGTTTGTGTTATAAGAAAACATAATTTATTCATTTGTTATTTTTCATCGTTGACATAATGAATATTTGCATCACACTTGTGATTTTCCTGTAAAGTGAATAAATACGTTGAGTAAGTACGTAATATTACTGGTTTTCTTCAGATGAGTAATAATTTTATTGATTATTTACAATTGTATGCCGTCAATACATTGTGCGTATTATAATCACGAAGAGTTAACGGAGCTTGAGTACTAGGTAAATGGTGCCTTTGGATCCCGATCATCAATATCCATTAACATTGACGGCAATCGGTTATTAATCACATTTCGTTGTTCAATTTTAATATTCCCATTCCTCTTTTTACGTATTTATGTGTTAATTTATATTTCATTATTTGTAATACTAATATTATCTTAGTGTGCTCTCTCTCTCTCTCTCTCTCTCTCTCTCTCTCTCTCTCTCTCTCTCTCTCTCTCTCTCTCTCTCTCTCTCTCTCTCTCTCCGTTGAGATATATACATAACAATTATTGGGTGTACACGGTATGTGAGAACACGCACTCCGAAAGTTTTCGTGGGCCATTTAATAGGTTTGATAATCACGCAATGGCAAATGACTCAGGTGTGCAAATACATTAAAAGAAAATAAGAGCAGTGTTTAACTAACGTACAAGGACCAGATCTACACAACTAAATGAAAACTGCGATATGTAAATTAGGCTATAAGTCGGTCAGTGAAAGAGATGGGATCGTTCAAAATGAAATGGAAATTAGCTTCTATCTAAGCCGTATATATGTCTCTTTTAAACTACTCAGTAACTAAAGTAACCGATTTAATAAAATTGCTGTAGCAAAATCTTGAATCAATACACTTCCATCTAAGCAATATATATTCCTCTTTTGAACTATTCGGTACAATTTGCGGTTTTTCTGTTATATTATTATCAGGCGTCAATGAGAACAAGAAATCAGAACGCTGCATTACAGACTCCCTGACTGCGGTCACCATTTACAAGAATTCGAATCCATTAAGATGAAATCATTTTATGTAACTTTTAAAACAGGCAAATGTTCTATTTAGAAATAATTTTTTTCAATGTATTGTCACCGCTTGTCCCTAAATTATTTATCATCGTTTCATTACAGCGAGAAACAACGTGTAAAGTAGGAGGAGGAAAATCACTGCATCTTGAATTTTATACTCCATCGATAGGTTTGCTCACAACTGACCCTTTACAACCTTGTCTATCTAGTACATTGAAATAAACACACAGATACACATACACACACACACATACATATATATATATATATATATATATATATATATATATATATATATATATATATATATATATATATATATATATATATATATATATATATGAGATTGCTTTCAGATTCGTTTATAAAACTGCATGATATCATAACACAGTATTTTTACATAATATGTTGATATTACTGGACAACTGGTTGATTTAACGGTTTGGGAGAGAGAGAGAGAGAGAGAGAGAGAGAGAGAGAGAGAGAGAGAGAGAGAGAGAGACAGACACAGAGAGAGACATAGAGAGAGACATAGAGAGAGGGAGAGATCATTGTAATATCATGCGACATATTTGATACTATAAACTGTTCTCAACTGTTGTATACTTATAATGGGATCTGCCGTTAAAGGAATTGATAAGACGATAATAACTAAGATTTACTAAAACTTTGGTTTACAATATAATATCCCAGTATCATATTTCAGACTTTATTCAAGATGACTGGTCAGTCGTTCCTCTACTTTGCATATGGCAGTAATTTGCTACTGCAACGTGTACGGCATGGAAATCCCTCCGCAGTTTTCAAAGCAGTCGCCTTACTTCAGGTAACTTATACAGAATTTGAAGCATCTAGTTTACCTATCTCACGTTTTGTAAATAAAATAAACATTACTCTTAATCTGGTACTTCAATGACGACGATTTTGACAACCTATGAACTGAAGGCAGTGTCTATATTAAATATTATAAACACAATCAGTATTAATTACCAAAGTTATTATTCTTAAGACGATCGTTTCTGATAATTAGACTTCATCAGGCGAGCTTCAATTTTAATATATAGATTTTCTAGAGGGAAAGTGGTATAATACAAGGCCAAATAATAAATCTAAATGCATAGCCAAATCCGTCTAAGAGTAACCAATGTAAAACGATTAAGCATCAAATATATATTTTTTTTCAGAATGAGACACAACTATCCACAACATTACGTAACTAACACATTTATTATAGTACATATTAAGCCTCTCTTCTTTTACAAGAACTGCTTGGAAAGGCAAAAGTCTAGCAAGGTAGATTGACACATCCGGGCTCTGTCAAAACAAGGACAATATGGTCTATTTTCCAAATATAGGAATGCACGGGTGAACCTGACTCCATAAATTACTGTACGATATAATATGTAACATTTTATGTCACTCTTGTTATGATTTTATTTAGACTCGTTGTATTTGTAAACATGTGCCAGTCTACCATGGTATTCCCGTACATCAACTTTCTTGCCTTTCATTATTATAATGGAATATGTGGAGGAATTATTTATAGCATGTTTGTATAATCCAACTCTTTGTCTATCTTCTCAAACAAGGTAACATCATGACGTTATAAATTGTCTAATGTCATCAAAACACCAGAACGTCAAAATTATCATATCATATTTCGCGATAACTTCTCACCTTGGCACATAAATCAATCCAATTATTTACGTCCAATGTCCGAGTAATTCAATGGCGGATTCAAGGGGGTCTAAAGGGCGTAAGCCTCCCCTGGACACCAAAGTATAGATGCATATACAGTAAGAATCAACTCAAAAGCCCAGAAGTTGACAAAAATTGATTAAACGAATATATTATTTTAAATAAAAAGTTGTAAAATTAATGAAAATAAAGTACATAAAAATCGCCCCTCGCTACGCTCGGCGAAAACAATTACATATTCTTTCTTCCCTTTAATTTGAAATCCTAGATCCAGCTTGGTATTGTCTGTATATTTAGGATTTTATGGCTTTGTTTTACTTCAGTTTCTCTCAATATTCGTTTGCATTTAAATGGGACTTATTCATGTACCACGTGATACCCGTGTTTACCGATACCGATATGTTTGTGTGGTACTAGTATCTCCAATGGTGACGGAACTTAGGTTTACGTAATTTTCCAGCTAAAATGACGTTAGCACGGGATATCGTCTTCAAGAGTCATTCCATCACTACTAGAAAGAATAGCCTCACACAAACGTTATTTGGTATCACGTGGTACATGAATTAGTAACATTATCAGTATGTATGAATAATTGAATATCAAAAATTTAAAAAAAAAACCAAACAAACAAACTTTACGCCCCCTCTTTGACAACTCCTGGATCCGCTACCGAGTTTAGACAGTTTGATGTTGATGTAGAATCTGTCATTTGTATCAACAACCATGTCAAATTAATACAACTCGGTAAATGGTTTTGCTGATAAATTAAGGAATCTTTAAAAGACAAATTCAAGATTCATAGCCGTATGGAGTATAACGTCTTGTACAAAGGTAGACGTGTTCGAATATTCATTCGTATTCAATTCTAGATAGCACAAATGTAATCCTAGATATTTAATCATAAGACAATATGATTATTGACCCGATTCATTTTCGTGATGTGACCAAAATGAAGAGAACATTATCTTTCATTGTTTAAAAAATAAACACTTTGATCGCCCCTTCACCCAGCGTCTAGCGATAGGAACACCAAGTGAAAAATCACAGAATATTCGGACGGAACTATAAAAAACAAGGTTCCGTACCACGTGCCATTGCAATCCTATGTCAAATTATATGTCGTTCCCCTTATCTGTTGATGAGAAATTTTTGGTGGACTTTGAGACAAAAATTCAGTCAAATAGTATAAAAAGGGCGGGTCATTTTATTATTCAACTATACATAGCAATTTTAATGTATACTATTGCTGTTTTTATTTTCAGGGTTTCAAATTAGTGTTTAGATCATTCCGTGATCCTTATTTACTCAGATGGTCAGGAGGAGTAGCAACAATAGAGCCATCAGCAGGATCACATGTTTGGGGTATTGTTTGGGAACTTGATAAAAAAGATCTTCCCGGCCTGGATAAGTGAGTGTTACAGTGTAATTCTGATTCGTGTACTTTGTCTGTATCATATGACCAATCATAAAGTGAACCATTGTCCTACACCATCAACATCAATTAATACTCATACGCCACCTTCACCCAGGAAATGTTACTGTGTGACCTTTGAGTATGATTGGTGGAAATAGAGGACCCAATATTTCGTTTCGATTAGTTGTTTTGGCCTTAACTCTGATATTATGTTTATTATATTTCTACAAAAGACTTGAGAGTAATGTTCTGTATAATTCTCACTCACAAAAAGCAAACATACCTTTAGATATAATTCTCAAAATTTGAGTAATACTTTTAGAAGTCATTTTGTATGCAATTACTTTCCTAATGTTTCCAAATTTATTACATGATAAATAATGATACATGTGTTTTATCATTACAAAATTATCATGATTTGTTTAGTTAAAGTATTTATTTGGGTAGGCAGCGCCTCATTCTACGTTCATCAAGGTTTCTATTTATCCAATGGCAGTAAATCAAATCTGTAGCACATATTTGCTAATTCACGAACCTACAGAATCGATGAAATGAAATATTGTAATACTGTCTGCGAATGTGTACTCTGTTTGGCTCATTTCGTAGATCTCCGAATTTTGTATCACATTATATACACCTCAGTTTCTTCACTGATAGATGTAAATATAACAAGCGGGTCCGTACCTTTTAAAGTAACGACATCCCCTATAGCTTTTCACTACAACTATGGATTTTCTCTGATATTACGCGTTGACTTCTATTTGAATGTCTATCATTGAAAGCAATATTGACCTCATCCTTCGGACTCGGTGATTAACGTTACCTTTACTGGTAATAAATAACTGTATTCAATTCGACAAAGTCAGCTGTGCTCAATATAGTTAAATATACATCTTACAATCGTTTTATTGTCTGTTTTTCTTTTCAGGCAAGAATCTGTATATAATGCTATCAATGTTGAAGTCGGTACCAAGGGCTCGGAAGTGATAAACTGTAGAACATATATGCTGAAAGAATTTGAACCAGATCCATCTTGGGACGATCGACCCTCTCCTCAATATAAAGATGTCCTTGTCCGTGGCGCTATTCAAAATGGCATACCACAGGAATACATTGATTTCTTAAAGAATGTGGATGACAATGGATTCTCTGGTTCGATACAACTATATAACGATATTATTGCAGAGGTGGAGAAAACAAACACTTGATGAATATTCATTAGGAGAATTGTGTGAAACATGAATGAATTTATATGTAGATTTTGGAAATACATTTTTAATTACAGACAAATGATGCAAATTCGTTATTAACGAGGAATTACAGTAAGCAAGTTTTGCGTGAAAAACATTTTTAAGCTACCACACAATGGTTGATTATTAACATAAATATTTTATCGTATACTAAAGTAATATTTGGCACTGTTAACACCATTTAAATTCTAAAATTTTTCTAAAGCTAAGATAGTCATTTTTTTACAGTGTTTACTCTTAGACGGATTTCGGCTATACCTTTAGAGATATCATTTGTCCTTGTATGATACTTTTATCTTTAGAAAAAATCACATACTTTTCAAATTGGAGCTCAACTGATGTAGTCTAATTGACAGAAATGATATCGTCTTGAGCATTGTAATTTTGGTATTATGTTTATAATATTTACAAAGTAAAAATATTTTTAAAGATATCGTCAGTGTTAAGGCTTTCATTACAGTAAGTTATGATAGTTTTTATTGAATTCTAAAATAATAATTGTTATTTTCGGGTTTTTTTTTTCCATCCTACTTGCTAAATTTCACTTTCTGTCAATATTTCCTTCTAATGGTTGATTCTTTCTATTTCAACATTTAAACACAGAAGTGAATAGTGTAGTTAAAAATCTATTTGAATATCAGTAATTCATGCATAAACTAGAAATTAAGAAATACTTACATGTGAAAACACCATGCTGTAACACCTCAGTTTTACAGGTAAAAGTAAAAGAAAATTTGTTATTATTTAACAAAAAATTCGTTTTGTACAAGATATTTATTTCTCATAAAGATGACAATTCAACATCGAAAACATACGTGAGTGCAAACTGTGATATTAATTATGTATAAATAAATAAATAGATAAATAAATAAATAAATAAATAAATAAACAAATAAATAAATAAATAAATAAATAAATATACAAATAAATAAATAAAATACAAAGTTGACCAGAATTAACCAGGGATAGAAACTCTATTCGATACGGTATCTTGTTAAGCATTATGAAGTCTCCCCCTCGAGAATGGGGCAAGACCGTACACTGACCCCCTGTCACCAATCAGATCTAAAACTAACTGGTAACACGTTCACCGACCTCGAGAGAGGTTTCCCTATAAAAGTTGCAACTGGTATTACATGTCAACATGGCACACCCACTCCTTCCGGACGTCTTGACCCATGTTTGAGATTCGCAATTGTTCTTCATGTTAAGAACAATTTCAATGTATATAGTTTGTCGTATTCTACTAGACTTTGAGTTTCTATAATTCATTGATACTTCTTCATTTTTGCTTATAATATTGATGAATAATGTTGTGATTTGATAAGTACGATAATTCTTTGTCGCAAATAACTTTTGAAATCTCGTAGAGTCCCGCGTTAATCTGTCTTTGGAATGTTACGGTTCCTGTAGTCCGTAATGAAACTCATCTCAAATATCATCTCCAGTTACACAAATATGATTTTCTTTTTTCTCTTGGTTTGTTAAAACATCCTCTAAAGCCAGTAGGTACGTTGTAATTTGTTGTTCTTAATAGGGCCAATGATAGGGATTGTATATATTTGACATACGCATGCGGTAAGAGTAACAAACTCAAATTAACTTACCTACATTTATGCAGTACGTAATGCAACTTTAGTTAATGAATATGCAATAATAAAAAAATGGCGGACAACAAAAAAATAAGTTAAAAAGAAAAAGGAAGTTATATGTGTCAAAGTGAAAAAAAAAATTAATTTTGCTTGTATACCTACATTTACTTTTATTACACCTGAACATAAATATTATTTTTCTACTGGTATAAAATTCATTTCTTTTTTCAATTTACAATACCTTAGGTGTAACAGGATACTCACAATAGATTGGTATATTTCAAATTAGGGAACTACTTCTTATAGTTAATATTATAAAACAAATAATTGATATATATATATATATATATATATATATATATATATATATATATATATATATATATATATATATATATATATATATATATATATATATATATCTTGGACTTAAATCTTAATGACATTAAACATAAAAACATAGTTGTTGTAATTGTTTGATGATTTCTGTACAATAATCGTTCACGCTCAGTATCTATTATGTTATAAAATAAACCAAATTTTATCAATATACAGAAAACCTATCAAGTGCTTTTATTTATATTCTCATTAATACTAGCATGAAGAATGAAAGATACAGAAGTGAAATAAGAAGTAACAGTCGATGTACATAATGCATTCATAATCAAGTAATTGGAGCACGAATTCCACTTTGACCTTTTTATTTCACAACTTATATGTTATGCCCTTATTATGAATATATTAACCTGAGAGCAAAACTGACGGATCGCCAATAAACTCGAAGATACGTTGTGGAACGCTTGCAATCGTCACTAAGGATTTTTATGGTCGTTACGGGGATCTTGTTAAACAGTACGAAGCTCCACTTAAGAATGTTGAATAGTATTCAGGAGCACGACCATATATATTAGTTCATTTCCGCCAAACAGATTTGAAACTAACTGATGGCCTTTTGACTGGCCTTTCATCGAAATCAAGAAGTTTCCATGTGTGAGACGTTTGCGACTGGTATAACATTGCCAAAAGGGGCACTAACTCCTTCCAGAAACCTGCTTCCATTCCGTTTGAGATTTGAAATTGATCTCCATAATGATATTGTTATTATATCTAATTCGTCGTATTCTAATGGACTGGTATAGTTGTACTTCTTCATTTTACCTCAAATGGCTACAACCGCTCACTGTTTGCATATAATATTTGAAATACTTTGCGAATTTTTTATATAAAAAGTATCGATATGGAAATGAAAATAACAAACATTTGTTTTCATTAAGTTTAATGGTCGATCATATTCTTTACAGTTACTCTGCCTATCGATTATCAGATTACAATTACTTAACATATTGATCTTCAGATTTGACGTCAATGATCAGTAACAATTACATATCGATCAGATGCAGACGTTACGATTACAATTACTTAACATATTGATCTTCAGATTGCAATGACGTCACCTATCGATCATCAGATTACAATTACTTAACATATTGATCTTCAGATTGCAATGAAAACGTCACCTATCGATTATCAGATTATTCATTATTACTATCGAAAAACAGTATTGATCTTCAGACATTGCAATGAAAATTGTATTATCGATCATCAGACGCTACAATTTTTTAAAACATATAATTGATAACTACAGATTGCTAAAACATGACGTCACCTAAATTGATTAGCAGAAAATGTCAAAAGCAGGCTTTTTATGTCGAGTTTCGTTGATTATGTTTTCTTATTCATTATTTTCTATCGAAAAACAGTTTCCACTAAAGAATGACATCAACTACATTTTTGAAAATTGCATTTAAAGTGGGCACAGACATTTTGGACACCCAAAGTTGTGCGGAGAGTAAAATGAGCCCAGCGATCTGATTGGTCATTAAATGAAAAAAAAATTAGTTTTGCCATTAATAAGTGAAATTAAGGTGATAAAAAAGATACATGAATATTGGTAGTACTTTGGAAATTATAGGGTTGACGGTTGAAAATTTAAAGGGAGGGGTCATATGAGAATAGATATTTTCCTTTGGGGCGGAATACTACGAGTTGTAAACAAGTGAAAATTTGAAGTAAAAATGCAACGGCAACCTATACTTTTGATTGCATATTTTGTTATCAAAAATATTGATCTTTCAGCACAGGGTACTTATTTGACCCAGATTTAATTAACATGGGAATGACAGTGACCTGAAGTTTTGTAAATTAGCATTGAGGCCTATGGGAAAATATTTGGTGGTGTCTGTCCTATAGAGAAATGCACATTTGGCACATGTAGGCTGGATGAAGCCTTAAAATAAGTCATTTTTCTCATTTTTATCACCTAAGTTGCAATTCATTCACTTTTACTCATACTTTTAAACAGATTTGAGGGTCTCTATGAAATGGAGCACATGTTGGGGGTCCACAAGGTGCAAATTTAATAGGTGTGCTGCCTCTACACACATTATTATGCATTTGATGTATATTGAGATCTCTTAATTCTATCTGTATGTTTTATATTACACCTAGAACTAATATTTTATCATTTATTTGTAAAAATTTCATCTGTACTTGGAAAATTCAAGTATACCCCTCTCCTAAAAACATGAACATGTTCTAATATATAAAAACATAGTGATGGTTATGCATAGTGACTAATTTTAGTGAAATATTTTGGAAATGTTTCTGTTGTAAATTTTAACTCATTTGAATTAAAATCAGACCTTTTTGAGGTAAAGAGTGGTTGATTTTTTTTTAGGGCAAAATCTACATATTGGACCATGTCATTTGACTCGTGCAGTGTATTTTGTACCTTTACATGTAGCTGTATATATGAACTGTATCTGAAGGGTAAGCACCATCTCATTTTTAAGAAAATTGTATTAAATTGCATTTCAGTATTTAAGTCTCATCAGTAAAATATTTCATCATGCTATATACAGTGAAAACAGCATAAAAATTAATTTAAATACCCCTTATGCTGATGTGTACACAAAAATTTCCACATTGTGGTTAGGTCATATTGTTTTAAATTTGGGTCATAGATAATTTGTAAATAAAAATATCATTGAGAAATAGGGCGTTTTAACATTTTTTTCATAATCTATCAACATTTTAACCTGTAGAAGGAATACTTCAATTTTTTAAATCCATGAAATAGTGTCCAATAAGAGATTTTTATCTAATTATCATACTCAAGTACCTATAAAGATAATTATGAAGTATTAATTATAGTTTATTCTGAAGTATTAAGTTTATAAGTTTTTATTTTCTGCATTTTTTTGTTTGAATCACTCATCTAATATTCATTCAAGTTGCATGACAAAAATTATTCATAAGTTGTGAAAAAAAATTTTGACAGTTATGCTAGCATTATTTTGTTTATTTCAAACTTATTTTCACAAACCCAATTATACCCTTCCAGTCAAATGAAACTTCACTTAACAATCTCTTTGGGACAGTCGTATATCCAGAATAATAAAAATTCAAACACTCGTTTTGATCATTCTGTTTTAATCCACTTTTTATGGGTTTCCAAAATTTTAGTATGATCCATCTTGCGGGGCACTTCGATTAAAAATTGGCGAACAACTATTTCTTTCAGTTCATTTTTCATCTGTTAACAGAACTGATATTGAAATCAAAACTTGGACTTAATACTCTGTTCAACTATAAAAGCAATTCTTTGCAATTTGACTAGCATTTTGCACCATTTAAGTGTCAGTCATTTTAAAGTCAGACTCAATCATCTGGCCTCTGTTTTTAATTAGTTACATCATGAGACTGTAATTAATGGATGAAACAAAACATGGACATGTCTGAAAATAATTACATAACATATTTTATATAAATGAACACAATAAGTCTATTGAAATGTGTTGTATGTAAGGGTATCCCCTCCCAGAAGTTTAACACTTTTATTAAGGGTGCACTTCATTCCTTGTCAATAAAAACAATTTAATGGTATAAAAAATGACATGGTTTACTTTTAAGTGAGCTTCAGAAATTCTTCTTTACTTCTTGTGACTAAATAGTTCCATGCTCATTAAGAAATGATCCAAATTTTAAGTTTTTGTGAAGAAAATGGTATATTTTGTCACTTTTTCCATTATTAAGGGGTACCGTCTACCATTATTTGATATCATGGTCAATATTGGTAAATAATGGTATGAAATCATCCAGAATAAGGAAGTATATGTGTTACATACAATTCAAAATGAAAATCATGAAAGACGAACAGACAACTTCTTCATATAATGTGTTTATTTGTTAATATCAATGAATGGGATTGAGAGGTAGGGGTGTGACACATTATAGACTGTGTTTCTCTTCAGGTAGGGTTCCCATCCTCATTATTAAGGGGGCTTGGTGTACAGTTAGTGAGATTTCCAAAAAATGTAAAATGACCATTTTTGGCAATGTTTAGGATAAATCTGTAGAAAAAACAGCTGCTTTGTTTACAACATGGGCACAGACATTTTGGACACCCAAAGTTGTGCGGAGGGTAAAATGAGCCCAGCAATCTGATTGGTCATTAAATGAAAAAAAATTAGTTTTGCCATTAATAAGTGAAATTAAGGTGATAAAAAAGATACATGAATATTGGTAGTACTTTGGAAATTATAGGTTGACGGTTGAAAGTTTAAAGGGAGGGGTCATATGAGAATAGATATTTTCCTTTGGTGCGGAATACTACGAGTTGTAAACAAGTGAAAATTTGATGTAAAAATGCAACGGCAACCTATACTTTTGATTGCATATTTTGTTATCAAAAATATTGATCTTTCATCACAGGGTACTTATTTGACCCAGATTTATTAAACATGGGAGTGACAGTGACCCGAAGTTTTGTAAATTAGCATTGAGGCCTATGGGAAAATATTTGGCGGTGTCTGTCCATAACGCCAAGAGAGATAACTCTAAGTGAAGTTATTTCTAAATTAAGGGAGGTAATTCGACAGTAACCTATAGGCCTAGAGCGTTACACTTTATCACCCGATGAAAGTTCGCTATCCGTTTACCCGTTCCTCTCTTTGGATATAAGGCAATTGTCCTGCTTTTCCAGCTATGAAATGATACGGAATGTAACATTTTTAACCAAAGAATTTCTTAGGAAATACTCAACCGAGATAAAAGTCATGTCGGAGAGAGCTCTTGGAAAAGGTGAGTAACTGTCATCACTCGTTTGAACTTTGCTATTATAGGCCTAGACATACTAAAGTCAGTAATAATTATCGCTGCCTTATTTCACAATATTTGTTAGAAAATGACGGATTACAATCAGTTAATAGCATATGTAGACCTGTCTCACATTAAAACTATGCATGTCACTGTGGAAGGTCAGTCGACCTGATTTATAAATAGACTACAGTTCTGTTGTAAGCCGACACCGGACAAGAAAGAGTGTATATTTTTCTACTTTCGCTTACTCAGTCGCCGATTGGGCCTACAACACACACGTATAACTCTAGACCCATTGTATTTTAAAATGATTTATCCTTTACGTTTAATACTGCAGTGCCTTCTTTAACCGCCGTGGATTCTGTACCACAACTCTAATCCAGGCTAACTCGAGAGTCCCATATTCCAGACTTTCATTGTAATTTATAGTGTAAATATCCAGGCTACACATATGGCAAAAACTCTACTCAAAATCGAAAGAAGTAGAATCTAGTTAAACGCCGTTAATATAAATTCTATTAATAACTCGCTGAATATCGATAAAAGTCGACAACAACAGAACCTATGTAAGCTAAATCTATTACAATATATCTAAATTTAGATTTAAAGAAATCTAGGATCAAGTGGTCGTGAACCGGACACTAGGAATGTTGAATGTATATATTAAAAATAGATCTTCTAGACATATCTTTAATTCAATATAGAAACGGTTTATATATTTATTTAAGTAATTATAGATCTAATACATTTAGCCTTACGGCATTCGCTTAAATGCCGCCCTAAATAAAATCCATGTGCCATTGAGATAAATATTATTAGTAGGTCAAAAAGCATTAGGAACTTCTCTGCATTTTTCTTATGTTGATAAATATAACAATTCTTTATAAAAATTTGTACATTTATGTTATATTTACAATCATTTCTTAATGTCCGTTATTATAGTAATTACATGAAAGGTAAAGCTTACAAAATGTCAATTATCACATATGTTTAATAACTGTAATTAAGTAGGGACTGTACACACGGATCTTCTCGAAACGATTTTCATTGATTTTTTCTTCAGTGGGGAGATCCCGAGAAGTGTAGAATGTTCTAGGTCGTCCAGTATATTCCCGAAGTGTACTTTCGTTTACTGTAAACAAAGTCAGCTAGTATGTTCTGGGTTGTTCTCCATATTTCCAACAACTATGTATATAAACTTGAGCAATTCGTTGTGAAATCAGTCAATTACACAACGGGCATCTAAGCAGATCACCGAGTTTATTAAACGGACAGAGCGGGAACAAGAGAAATTGGAAAAGGACTGAATTTTGCACTATAATAACTACAAAAACAAAATACTAATTTTACCATGTCACGAAAAGGTCCAGCTATCGGAATTGATCTGGGCACCACTTACTCGTGTGTAGGGGTATTCCAACACGGAAAAGTGGAAATAATTGCCAATGACCAAGGTAATAGAACAACACCGAGTTATGTCGCTTTCAACGACACAGAAAGACTTATTGGCGATTCTGCGAAAAATCAAGTTGCGATGAACCCACAGAATACCATTTTTGACGCAAAAAGACTGATCGGTCGGAAATTTGACGATAAAACCGTTCAATCGGACACAAAACACTGGCCATTCAAAGTAATTGATAGTGCTGGAAAACCGAGAATTCAGGCCGAATATAAAGGCGAAACGAAATCATTTACACCTGAGGAAATAAGTTCAATGGTGCTGACGAAAATGAAGGAGACAGCTGAGGCTTATTTAGGACAGAAAGTTACCAATGCTGTAATAACGGTACCTGCTTATTTCAATGACAATCAAAGATCGGCTACGAGAGACGCAGGTACTATCGCTGGACTAAACGTACTCAGAATTGTAAACGAACCTACAGCGGCTGCATTAGCGTATGGTCTCGACAAAAAACTAAACGAAGAGAAAAACGTTCTGATATTTGATTTGGGTGGAGGTACATTTGACGTGTCCATTCTGACCATTGATGAGGGGTCATTATTCGAAGTGAAGTCAACTGCAGGAGACACGCATTTAGGAGGAGAGGACTTCGACAATAGAATGGTAAGCCATTTCTTACAAGAATTTCAAAGAAAATACGGTAAAGACATTTCCAAAAATAGTCGTGCTCTTAGACGTTTAAGAACAGCATGCGAAAGAGCCAAGAGAACCTTGTCAAGTAGCACTGAAGCTAACATAGAAATTGACGCACTGTTTGAGGGTATTGATTTCTACAGTAAAATCACTAGAGCTAGATTTGAAGAGATGTGCTCCGATTTATTCCGCGCCACTATGGAGCCAGTGGAGAAAGCTCTACGAGATGCCAAACTTGATAAATCAAAGATCCATGAAGTCGTTCTGGTTGGAGGATCTACAAGAATTCCAAAGATACAAAAACTGTTGTCCGAATTTATGAACGGAAAGGAACTGAACAAGTCAATAAATCCTGACGAAGCAGTAGCATACGGTGCTGCTATTCAGGCTGCCATTTTATCAGGGGACAGAAGCGATACAATCAAAGACGTTTTGTTGATTGATGTCGCCCCGTTGTCGCTAGGTATTGAAACAGCCGGTGGCGTGATGACAAGACTTATTGAAAGAAATTCCAAAATTCCTACAAAAGCGTCACAGATTTTCACAACTTATTCCGACAATCAGCCAGCAGTCACTATAAAAGTTTATGAAGGAGAACGAGTCATGACCAAAGATAACAATTTGTTGGGAACATTTCAATTGAATGGACTACCCCCGGCTCCCCGTGGGGTGCCTCAAATTGATGTGGAGTTCGATATTGATGCAAATGGGATCATGAACGTTTCAGCCAAGGATAGAAGTACAGGAAACGTAAATAAAATTACCATTACAAACGACGGTGAGCGTTTGAGTAAAGAAGAAATCGACAGAATGGTAGGAGATGCTGAAAAGTACAAGGAGGAAGATGAGAAGCAAAGAAAACGCGTATCGTCTCGAAATCAGCTGGAAAATTACGTATATACAGTGAAACAAGCAAAAGAGAATGCTGGTGACAAACTGAGTTCGGATGACAAGGACACGGTTCAAAAAGCATGTGATGAGGCTCTTCATTGGCTGGATAACAATATTTTGGCGGAAGTGGATGAGTATGAACACAAAATGAAAGAAATAGAAAAAGTGTGTTCGCCAATAATGATGAAATTACATCGAAGTGCCCCGCAAGATGGATCAGGTGAATCTCAAAATAGTCAAACAGGAAGTGGACCCACCGTGGAAGAAGTGGATTAAAACAGAATGAGGAAAACGAGAGTGTACATTGAACTTGTTGATATTATTATTCATTGTGATATACATACGATTCTGTCCATTTATTTTGAAGACTGATCGATTTACTTTTGTCGGAAGAAATCAAGTTTCAGATAGAAAAATTGACTATGCCATATGCTCATTAATAATGTTTGTATAATTGTTGAAGTTTGTTGATTTATATTTTTATATCAAGATATTGTTTGTTAAATAAACTGTTTTAAATATAAATACTATTCCTTTTTCTGTCGAAAATGTCATTTCTTACATGTGTATGACTCTAATACACAATATATACTTTGTAAGTGTAAACTGATCCACGGAGCCGGCCTGGCTCAGTCGATAGTGCGCTCGACTCTGGATCGTGAGGTCGTGAGTTCGAGTCCCGCCGGCGACAGGTTGGTTTCCTGTCTTTCGGATGAGACAGTAAAAAACTGGAGGTTCCGTGTCACAGTAGGTGTCGGCACGTTAAAAAACCCCCACTGCTCAATGGCCGTAAGTGCCCAACATAGGCCAAAATTTGAAGCACCTTCACCGGCATTTGGTGTCTCCATATGAGTGAAATATACTTGAGTGGGATGTTAAACAACAATAAACAAACAAACTGATCCACGTGACTCGAAGTCACTAAATTTACAGGAAACTCAAGCTTAACTTTTATTTCATTATTTTGACTATGTTGTCGCTTGTGTAACTTCTGTATTTGACTGAATGGTAAACACATTATCATTTTTCATCTGTCGCACAATTACGTTTTTGGGTCACACTCATGATTTTCCTGTGAAGAAAAAAGAAAAAAAAAGCGTTGAGTATGGGACTCTTAATTTGAGCACGTACTGATTTTTTTTTTTTAACATTTCCGAAGTTTTCTTCACGTAATCAATGTTTTTTGCATTATTAACAAGCGTATGTCGCCAATATACAAACATGTCCCGTTACAGAATAATCTTTTTTATGTTTTACCTTAAAATCATAAAATTATTAGTTGAGCTTGAGTACTGAGTGAATTTTGGTGACGTCGGGTTCAGGAAGCCATAGATTGACAGAGTATTATTCTAAATTACGTTATATGGATAATCCCATCGTCGTAAAACCACGATCCGGAATCTCAATGTTCTTTCCTATCCGTGGTCTCATTGAACCGAAATTTCTTGTACATATTTTCATCATTCATGAAGCCTCAGCCAATCCAAGTTAACGGTACTCGCATTCGTCAATCAATCAGATCGAGGCTTTTAAACAATTTCATAATTGCATTGCATTAACAGACTTTCATTGCCTATCACAACTACTGTGATTGGATAAAACTGGACAACACATAAACCTTATGGACAGACACCACGAAATATATTTCCATAGGCCCTCAATGCTAATTTACAAAACTTCACGTCAATGTTACTCCCATGTTTAAATCTGGGTGCTCGGTGCTCTGCTGTTAAAGATAAGTATATTTGATAACAAAATATGCAGTCAAAAGTATAGGTTGGTTTTGCATTTCTACTTCAAATTTTCACTTGTTTATATTACAACTCGTAGTATTCCACACCAAAGGAAAATATCTATTCTCATCTGACCCCTCCCTTTCAACCGTCAACCCAATAATTTGCAAAGTAATATTCGGCATATGTCTTTTTTATCACCTTAATTTCACTTATTAATGATAAAGCTGATTTTTTTTATTTAATGACCAATCAGATCGCTGGGCTCATTTTAACAACCCCCACCCACACACAACTTGGGTGTCCAAAAATGTCTGTGCTCATATTGTAAACAAAGCTGGTGTTTTTTCCTTATGGCATTTGCTACGAGAGATTTCGGTTGCATGAGTCCACGGATGGGAAACAGCATAGCGATTCCGGATCCTGGTTTTACGACGATGGGATACTCCGGATAATGTATCGTGTCTATGTGCAGTTAAACTACAATAGATCGATTGCGATAAATGTATCATCACGGTTTTTAATTTTAAATTTACCCCGAGCAAATGCATGTATTTGCAATTCTGGTTTAATCATCTATAATAATATGTGTAAACATTTTAAAACAGAACCTTATTGCTGAGCTTTCGCTATACTGATATTGTTGAATTTTTTTTAATGCATTTTATCAAAACATACACTTATTCAAACAATATTTTATTTTCAAAAGAAATGAGAATAGGATTGAACAAAATTGATGACATCATTATAACGTCCTTTCCCTAACCGTCCTATATGATTTGATATCTGTTTGTTTATTAATTTAGCATGTGTGTGTGGCAGAGTATTTTATTTCAAGGGCCGTGTTTTAACTGTACATTACTTTTTTACAATAATGCAGTTCTACTAATTTCACATGCGCACAAAAATTTCGGACGACATCAAGAAGTTTCGTACCCAAAACAAATCATGCACAGGATGTCCTTCGTCTTTCAATGGGTTTGGATTTGTCTTGGAAATGAAATGTATATTTAGCTGATACAATATGAAATAAACATTTTGTTGATGAAGACCGACAGGTCGATACACACGGAAAGTGCACCAGACTTTATATTTATAAATTCTTTGATACAAAATTCAGTAAATCGAATTTTTTTGATGTTTTGAACTATTAACAATATCTTTAATAATTTCGTTACTTAAGGGGAAGAAGGGTACCCAGGGGTATACAGAAAACTTCATCAAATTTTTCTTATTTTCTGCATACGTATTCGTATTGAATGTATGAATTAATAGAATGAATAATCTGGCACATCTGTGGGTACATAAGAGATATTTACCTATGCAAGAGTTATACCCCTTTCCAGAATTTTGATTCTTTTCATCAAATGTCATATTCATTATTTAAAAAACAGTCATTTATATACAAAAGTCATATTTTTCTAGCTAACTTGGTAAAATTTGATCAAACGCCATGGTTTCAATGTTATTTTACACTTTTATTAGAGCTGGTGGATAAAGAGGTCAAAAGATTGAAATTTGTTACCCCCAAAATAGCAAATTTTTATAACACTTACATCTTAAATTCGGTCACTGTAAAAAAATTTAGTCATCAATTTCTTTTTTTTTCTTTTTTCTTTAAATGATCAATTCAGAATGGTTATCAATTATTTAGAGTCAATAAAACAAATCGTGGGTATATAGCGAAGAAATAACACCTTGAAGTATGCCGAAATTGAGTATTCTTTAAGAGAAGACTGTACCACCATTTGACCTTCAGTGTGACCTTGAACATGACCTTGACTGGGCGATGCACCTCATCACAATGAACATTCCTGTACTTTTCACAAAAGTATTATATACAATAAGAAAGTAATGATAATTGAAGTAAAAGTGTGACTGGACCCAGAGAAACAGACAGAGGGACAAAATATGCTAGACAATGAGAAGCCGTTTTTCATAGCTGACACAAAAACACAAGACTGCAATTTTTTTCACAAAGAACAATTTAATTTACTTCTTGATTTGAATTTACCATTTCAATTTTTGTCTTTTGTGGACAAATTTGTGAAGTCTATCGTCTTTGTTTAGATTGCCATCATCAGTTTCAGTATATATTACTATAGTGACATTCTGGTCACGTGAGCAGGTGTCTTCTTTCCCTTAATGCTATTAATAAACAATTTATAATTCAGAATTTATTATTGGAAATTATCGTTGTTTCCAATACATTTCCGGGTCCATATAGCCTGTATAAAACATCGTAAGTTCCCACAAAATAAATTCGAAATCAAAACTTTATTTACATATATAATTATTGTCGATTCACATAATATGGCGGTGCGGAGTAATCTTTTGATTATCATACGGTAGATTCTACTCACTTCTCGGTTATGACAAGCTATACGGGAAAAACGTTTTATTTCGCACTGGATACGCTCTTATTTATGCTGACATGTAGGAACGATTACTCTAGTCAGTGTAATTTTCATGTTATGCTTTATTATCTAAAATTTAAACTTGTCCAGGTCAAGAAAGGGTTCACGAGACTCAATCCCGCCAGGTTATATGGATTTCACTATATAAATATATAATCATAAAAAATATGTACAAAAATGAGGAATTTTTGTTGTCTTTATTCCAACACCTTATTTATGATACATGTTTCAATGTCCCAGTGTTCGTTTTAACTCTCACGTTTGTCGGCCTCAAATTCTGAACACGAGTTTAAAAGGAATGACGTATTAAGAGAGATAACTCTTATAATTCCGATAGGTTTACATGCACTCATCGTTACAGTTTTTCACCTTACGTGAACTACCAGTATGTAAAATATTATCTTACGCCTATATAAGTGTGTGTTTGCGATATATATTTTTTTCATTATATGGTGGACTTGTGTATAAAAATTACCCAGTGCGTCCCCAAAGGATTGATTTAAAGGATTCGAAGTTTAGTCATGTCAGAGAGAGCTTTAGCGAGAGGTAAGCAAGATTCCATTGTATAGACAAATCTTCCCCTATCATCAGACTACACGGGGTTATTAATTTTAGCTGAAAGAATCATATAAGTTGATTTTGAAAAAATGAATGTACATGTAGTTTCTTGCACTCCACCTGACAGCTAACCTTGTCGCTAGACGAAACGTAAATCGACCAAATCGAGATCTAGTCCCAAAATCTAAAATACCTTTAGATCTAGTCTGACAATGTTTGTGAATAGTAATATAATATAACTCATTGTGTTTGTTTGTTAATTGTTTTTTATCCTGCTGAGGAATTTTCACTTATATGGAGATGTCACCAGCTTTAGGTAAAGTGTTACAAATTTTGTCCTGAGCTATGGACTGATGCCAATGCAGCGAGGGTTCTTTTACGTGAGACGCCTTCCGTGACGACACGTGATCTTCGTTGTACGTCTGATTCGAAAGACCCGTGACCGAGCGCTTTACGAAGTAACAGTCACTAACCGCAGTTCGATCCATCCGTCAATAATAGCCTTCAATTCGCACAACTCGCACAACCCATTGTGTTGTCGCGTTGTCGCCGTCGTGTTGTCGCGTTTTTGGCATTGTCGACTATATGTGGAGGTAAGTCGACAAAGCGAACACGCGAATGTCCCTAACCGGATTCCATAATGTTGGCGTTTTTACTGAGGGATTGTTTTTCAGTTTTTGGAAAAACATAGAATATACATGCGATGACTGATGGAAAAAAATCAATGTTCAGCACTTATGTTAATATATATATTACCATTTTCTGTGGATTTGTAGTCAGCTGGAAACGATATTCATTCTATATAAATGACTTTTCGGGGGTGGAGGAGGTTTTACCTAAAACTGCCTGATAAGGTTTCATCGAATTGTTTCTAAGACGCTGGTAGTTTTGGATACAGACGTTTCGATACGTAGCTATAGACAGTAAGGTACACAATTGTGAGAAAGATGAGAGTGAGAATGATGAGTGAAATTTTGTATGAAATGGAATAGAAATATGAAAAAATAAAACGTACATGTAAAACAGTTAAATTATTAGTCTTTATTTCAATTTCAAACAAAATTTATGAACTTTCTTTTCGGACTAACAAATTTTCATTCGGGTTGACGGACTGTATAAGTCTGTCAGTCAAAATGTCTGACAACATTTTGAAGTTTTCAACAGCTCTGCATTTCTGAAGTTTCTTCAATAATCAATAATTTTCACATTATTAACAATCGTATACCGCCAATATACAAACAAAAGCCGTTACAGATTTTTTTTTTAATGTTTTACCTTAAAATCATGCAATAGTTGCCATGAGCTTGAACACTGAGTGAATTTGATTACGTCGGGTCCTGAAGGCCATTATCCTAAATTACATTAGATGGATACTCCAACGGCCCGGAATCCCCATAATGTTCTTTACGACCCGTGGTTTCATGCAACCGAAAAATGTTGTACATATTTTTATTATTCACGAAACCTCGGCCAATCAGAGTAAACAGTACTCGTATTCGTCAACCAATCAGGTCGAGGTTTTTCAAACAATTTCACAATTATATTGAATCAACAGACTTCCATTGCCTATGGCAACAATTGTAATTGGATAATTTGGACAAGAGCTAAACCTTATGGCATTAGCTACAAGAAATTTCGATTGCATGAGGAAACGGGTAGGAAAGAGCATAGCGATTCCGGACCGTGGTTTCACGGCGATATATATACATATATATATATATATATATATATATATATATATATATATGTATATTTATGTATGTATACATATACATGTATATAAATATGTATACGACTATCATAATAGATGAGGTATATATATTGTTGGAAGATAATCATATGCATATGAACAAGCAGGAGGAATATTTGTTATCTTAAATCCAACACATTATTTATGATACATGTTTCAATGTCCCAGTATTCGTTTTAATTCTCACGTTTGGTGGTCTCAGAGGCTCAACACAGTAAATGGAATGCCGTTGTAAGAAAGATGACTCTTATAATTCCGATAGGGTCACATGCACTCCGGCGTTCATTTTTTTTGGCTTTACGTAAACTACCAGTATGCAACATAATTAGGACCTTACGCCTATAGTGTGGACGAGTGTTTGCGATATGTTTTTTTCATTATTTGGTAGACTTATGTACAGGATTACAAAGTATGCTCCTAGAGATTCGAATTTTAATCATATCACAGAGAGCTTTAGCGAGAGGTAAACAATATCCAAAATATAAACAAAACTACACCAATGCTTCTATCTGCATCATCAGACTACACGAGATCATTAATTGTAGCCGGAAGATTTACATGTCCTGTGTCATATAAACTGAATTTGAAAGAAATGAATGTAATTTCTTGCACTCCTCCTGACAATTTTGTCCTGAGCTATGGACTGACGCCAATGCAGCGAGGGTTCTTTTACGTGAGACGCCTTCCGTGACGACACGTGATCTTCGTTTTACGTCAGATCCAGAAGACCCGTGGCTTTCACTTCATATGCAGAGCGCTTGACAAAGGAACAGTTACTTCCATTTTAAAAATCTTGTGTATGACCAGGTCCGGGGATCGAACCCTGAGCTTTCCACTTGCGAGTCGAACGCTTTACTGCTAGAAGATAACTCATAAATGTTAGTATCGTAGAAAAACACGTCTTTATTCTGTCAGTACATTTTGTAATGAATTCAGAAATTTCTTTTATCCCTGGAATTATTAGTGAAGTTGCTTTGTGAACCGAATTTGTGGAAATTTATTTTAAAAAAATACAGTACTATGTAATTAGATACTAACATATCATGAGAGACACGTGAGTAATATTAAAATAGGAACCATATGGAGTCTCTCCCTATCATTTCCAAACAATTCGAACATTCAAGGTTATTGTCAATGACTTAAATAGTTGATATCTTGGTATCTGCAATGCGTTACATTTTCTCACCTGTGATTTCAAATATCATCACTTGAGAGTATGTATTATCTAGTCGCACCATGATCGAACACTTTATCACAATATGTTTTGTGATAGATAAATATGTCAAAGGAGACCTCTATCACCGAGTGCTTCGAGCAATGTGAACTACCTAATTTCTGGTCAGAGTGAGTTTGAGTCCCGCTAGATTTTGTGGGGAAGTTTACCAGTTTTCGTCGGTCTCTTCCCGGGTACAATGTAACGGGGTCTTCTCCCCTACCATTAAAAAACATGTCACCACCATATACTAAGTAACTGGAAAAATTGTTGTGTGACATAAAACACCAATGGAACAAACAAACAAAACAAATAAACAAAACAAATATGTTAAAGAGTTTTGATAACGTAGACGTTTGCCTAGATCAAAAGTTGTTTACCTAGAGTTGACTGGGTTTTATTTATCGCGTGTTTACATATTCATTGACAAGTGCAATAGGTAAATATTTAACTTTCTCCGCGCAGTACGTTACATTTACTCACCCTTTGTATTTCAATGTTTAATGATTGCTGTTATCCAATTTGTGAATTTATCAAGTTTGACACTGACTCTGTTGAATGACAAAAACAATATTATCGTATAATTCCGCATATTATACATGGATATTGTGTAGTGTTGAAATCAGTCACTGTTACTTTATGTAACTTACCTCTCTCTCTCTCTCTCTCTCTCTCTCTCTCTCTCTCTCTCTCTCTCTCTCTCTCTCTCTCTCTCTCTCTCTCTCCATTTCAAAAGTTCGATTATAGGTCGAACTAACACAATGGTCATGTCTTCTCTCCTGCCGTAGAGGACTAACAGTCGTTTGGAATACATTTTGTATATTTACTCAAGGGCCACCAGATTAACACTGGATAGCATATTCTAAAACAAGAAATCAAGTGAAATTAATATATCATTTTATTTAAAGGAAAATAAATAAATATAGATGAACATTTTATTTATTTTCAGGATCTACTAACCCGCCTTTAAAACCAGATGTTTTACGACTGTATAGTATGCGATATTGCCCATATGCACAACGAACCCGACTTTTGTTGCTCTACTTGAACATTCCGTAAGTATAAATGTAGACTAAAGAGGGGGGGGGGGGGGGGGGGGGGGGGGGGCTGTAGGGGGGGGGGGGGGGGGGGGGGGGGGGGGGGGGGGGGGGTTTTGTCTGCGTCCGTCCGTCAATTCGTCAGTCCCTCCGTCCGTCCGAAATCTTGGTTAAGGTCTTGGTTAAAGTTTTTCAATGGTTCAGCATTTATTTAATGATAGTATCAGGATGCTGATACTTTACATAGAAGTTCTTTAGGGGTTGAATATTAATATTGGAGAGTAAAACTGGAAAAAAATATTTCAATTATATTCTTCTTTTTTGACATGTTTTGGACTTCACTTTTTTTGCCTGAAATCTGCAGGTTAAGGTTTTGGTTGAAGATTTTCAATGGTTCACCATTCATTTAATAATAGTATTAGGATTCTGGTACTTTGCATATGGGTTCTTAAGGGGTCGAACATTAACGTTGGGAAAATTGGTAAAATTGGAAAAATATTTTAATTATTTTCTTCTTTTTTGACATGTTTTGGGCATATATTCACTATGTACATACTAGGGGAAATCTTCTGAAAATAGTATCATATGCAGTATCTTGTTTACTTTATATTTTCGGGCGCCGGTCGGTAGGGAACATGTATTGATTGATCAATACTCTCAGAATGCTTGTTTTACCACTAATTTTGTTTTATTTGTCGATATTATACCTATTGTTGCATTTCCTTTTAATAGAGATACAATTTGCTATGACAGAATTTTATAAAATTAGACTTATACAAGAGCCTTTTGAGTATGCCGTGACAATAATAAATTGTGTGTGTCAGTATTTGCTTGTGGGGTTATTTATCTTATCCCATAGTCATAACTGTGACAACGGATGAGCATTATGTAAATATGAGACAGACTGGTCAATTTGACTCCTGGCTGCTCCTCAACCTCCAAGTAATCTTTCCTTGTCCCACATATTTCAGACCAGAATTCACATCTGTACAATAGAATGCATTGTATTGTGTATAATATCTGATTTTCATAGTGGCACGCACCTAGACAGGTAAAATAATGGATCCTTTAGTCATTCCGTTACTTCACGGTTTGTCTTAATTCGTTTGCAGTTTCAAAGAAAGGAGAAGGACAGAATCTTTTCCAGTTAAACAATTTATCGTGTATGACGAGATATGAATATTATACAGTGAAAAATGACAGATAGGAAAAGAAGCCTACTTTACAAAAAGAATGATGACACTTGTCATCTGTACAATAAAGAACATTTATCCAGACTTTATTCCTGGCAGATGAACTGAAAATATCACCGAATGTCGTCAATGTAAATATTACGAAACCGGAAGTCAAACACGCCCAATTTTCTGCTGAGGTCACGTTATCTAAGTACAAACTGTTCGGACAAAACTGAACGGACGGGAACAACTCTAAAAAAAGTTCTATTTTCTCCCGTCTCTGTATGACCCCATGTGGATTTTTATATATTATAAACAAATTGTCTTCGGATGAGACAGTAAAAACCGTGTCACATTAGGTGTCGACGCATTAAAGAACCCTCACTGCTTAATGGTCGTAAGTGTCGAGCATAGGCCAAAATTTGAAGCCCTTTACCGGCATTGGTCGGTGACGTCTCCACATGAGTGAAAGATTGGATGGGACGTTAAACAATAATACAACAACGACAAATAGTCCTGCAGAACCTGTACATAATTTTGTTTTTGCCTCATTTATTTCAGTTTTGAAACAGTCAATATCAATCTGAAGCAGAAACCAATCTGGTTTTTAGAGAGAAATCCACATGGTCTAGTTCCAGTTTTAGAGAAGAATGGTGTAATTGTGTACGAATCTAATGTATGTAACGAATATATTGACGACGTCTATGGCGGTGGCAAAATGACAAAATCAGATCCATTACAAAAGGCCAAGGACAGGATGTTAATTGAGTCATTTGGAAAGGTAAGAATACATGTAATAATATACAGTAAAACCTTCCATAACGGACACCTGAATTCAGCGGACACCCGCTGATAACGGAGAGTTTGTCTAGGTCCTGATTTACATGTTGTAAAAGACAACTAAAGTCCGTTTTAAATACATGGACACCTCTCTTACCCAACAAGGATACAGTTTTTGGCTCCAATTTTCATATTTTCTATATATAATCTTGAATTAGCTGTCAGTCTTCCTATGACCGATTTCCATTGTCACAGACAATTTCTCTCTGAGCTGTATGTTCTGACTTCTAGAGCCGGCCTGGCTCAGTCGGTAGCCTGCTTGACTCTTGATCATGAGGTCGTGAGTTCGATTCCAGCCGGAGTCCAGTTTGTTTCCTGTTCTTTGAATAAGACAGTAAAAACTGAGGTCTCGTGTCAAAGTAGGTGTCGGCACATTAAAGAACCCACACTGCTCAATGGCCATAAGTGCCGAGCATAGGCCAAAATTTGAAGCCCTTCACCGGTACTTGGTTACGTTTCCATATGAATGAAAGATTTTTGAGTGGGACGTTAAACAGCAATAAACAAACTACAAATCCTGACTTCTATCTTGAGAAAAACTACAATCTTTTATTTTGTGTTTTTGTTTTGTTTGATATGTATTTCCTTGCAATGCATGGTAACAGTGTATTACACGAACGAACGCATTAATTATATGTATGAATGTTTTAGCAGTAAATGATCACCCTTCATTCAGCAGACACCTCTCTATAATGGACAATTTGAATAGTCCGACAACTGTCCGCTAAACACAGGTTTTACTGTATCTAATTCTGCAGAGCACTCAAGTTGGCAAAGAACCAAGTCTTTAAAAATATTTATGCACTATAAAATCATTTGAAATTAATGGGATTGAATTATTTCAAAATTTTCCCATTTGTTTCCTATCTAGTTTTCTTATGTAAATTTACATAACTTTCAACAAATTATGTTTTATCTAAAGATGTATTTTTTAAGTTCCTTTATGTGTTTAAAGGTCTATCATTTACTTACTGCTAATGTATTGCAACATTATAAAGTAACATTGTCTCTTTGATGTGCTTTTGCTCCATTTATTCATAATAGATGTGCACTTCTTAATATGTCTGCCTCCCTTAAAAGTGCAAATGATTGTAATAAAAATGCATATGTTAGCATTTGCCCATTATCTTACAGGGTTTTATCTATGTTATTATGTTGAAGCTTAAGGCAATGCCATTCTCAATTATATCTTCTGTATTTCTCTAAATCAGCAAATCAATATATTTTACAAGCTAGAAAATGTGAGGAATTGTATGGATCTTTGGAAAGATGGCTCACAATGACAAATCTCTTCTATTATCTAAACTGATTTGTTATGATGGAGGAACTGAGTTCTAAGTTGTTTTTGGTAGTAAGAGTTATTTCCCTTAGTCCAAGCTTTTACGAAAATGTTGATTAAAATATATATATATAATGTATGAACCAAGAGTGCTTCTATTTTGTATTTCTTTAGATAAATTTCGATCTTGTGTTTTAAACTAATTGGAGTTGGTATGTGTTGATTATGAGATTCCACAATGTTGTTTGTTTCCCTCTCTCTCTCTTTCCATCACACACACACACACACACACACACACACACACACACACACACACACAAAATGGTGATTTCATAAATGAGAATCTCTACATATAAGATAGTTTTCAAGTTTAAGCTGATACAGAGTTCGAGACTAACACTGTTTCTATGTAGAATGTCTTGTATTATAGAATATTGACTTTGCTTTTCCTTCATGTAAAGCTGTGCATTTGGTCATTGATATAAATTACTGGTAAAGCCGCTACAGTGCAGTGACTGAGTTGTGTAAAACGCATTTGAATTGACTCTTTGATGTAAAATATAGTTGATATCTGGTTTAGAGAGTACATTGGTTCTCAGTTAATCATTTGTCTTGTCATTCATTTTGTCTCAAATATAACTAAAGCAGTTGATCTCAAAATGAGGTCAAAGCGAAGAACAAAAAGAAAAGTAAAAATAATGTGCATTACCGAAAATGTTGATTAAAATATATATATATAATGTATGAACCAAGAGTGCTTCTATTTTGTATTTCTTTAGATAAATTTCGATCTTGTGTTTTAAACTAATTGGAGTTGGTATGTGTTGATTATGAGATTCCACAATGTTGTTTGTTTCCCTCTCTCTCTCTTTCCATCACACACACACACACACACACACACACACACACACACACACACACACACACACAAAATGGTGATTTCATAAATGAGAATCTCTACATATAAGATAGTTTTCAAGTTTAAGCTGATACAGAGTTCGAGACTAACACTGTTCTATGTAGAATTCTTTTGTATTATAGAATATTGACTTTGCTTTTCCTTCATGTAAAGCTGTGCATTTGGTCATTGATATAAATTACTGGTAAAGCCGCTACAGTGCAGTGACTGAGTTGTGTAAAACGCATTTGAATTGACTCTTTGATGTAAAATATAGTTGATATCTGGTTTAGAGAGTACATTGGTTCTCAGTTAATCATTTGTCTTGTCATTCATTTTGTCTCAAATATAACTAAAGCAGTTGATCTCAAAATGAGGTCAAAGCGAAGAACAAAAAGAAAAGTAAAAATAATGTGCATTACAAATAATTTAAACTTTTTGTATTCTTTTTATCTATTTTTCACCGTTATTTAAGGTTTCTGGAAGTGGCATTATCATGTGTTTTTTTCCAAACAATTTCCCTATTTTACTACTTAGATGATTTACAATAACAGAAAAGAGATATACACAGGCATAACAATTCTTAAATTCCTATATATTTTGTGAAAATTCCTAGAGAAACCCAAGTTTGGCACTTTTTCAATTGCAATCGATTAACTCAACCTTACTTTTTGTTTATGAATACCACAACTGGACCTGACCTTATTGTCACAAAATACAAACGTACATAGAAATATAAGATTTTGTTTTCCTGTGTATATCTCTTATTTCTTTTTGTACATCAAGTGCAAGTAGTAAAAATAGAAAAACATCGAAATAAATGGACACCTGGTCCCATCCCGTTTGGATTCGCAATTGTGCTGAGATTTTGTAATGGACTGTAAGTTTCAGATGTCCATTGGTACGTCTTCATTATACTAAGTATACACAGCTTATGTCCTTTTACGCTTCATTAATTCTACTGGACAGCTTCCGATTATTATTACCTCTTTGTTCTTCTATCCAACAGCTTTCAGGTATGTTTTATGATATTCCAAAGGCTAAGACGGATGGTAACTTACCTAAAGCTGTCAGGAAATTCCATCGCAACATGAAAGTTTATGAATTGGCTCTAGCTGAGAGAGGAGATTTCTTTGGAGGTAATATAAACCTTTGAACAATAAACGTGAATATATATATATATATATATATATATATATATATATATATATATATAATAGTATATAAATAATATATATATATATAGTAAATATGGTGTAATATTGAATATGATTGAAAGCTTGGAATTAAAAACATAAAATGGATGACAAAGTACATGGTGGAGGGATACCATTTTCTCCAGCACACATCATACAAAATATGATGTTTAAATTACCAGAATTACACATTGAGAAAAATGTAGGATTTAAAAATCTATTTATCTATTGTTAAGTTGCTGTTTGGTAGCAGTTGTTGAGTTGCTGTTCGGTAGCGGTTGTTGAGTTGCTGTTTGGTAGCGGTTGTTAAGTTGCTGTTCTGTTCGGTAGCGGTTGTTAAGCTGCTGTTCGGTAGTGGTTATTGAGTCGTCTGTACAGATTGTGAAGATGATTTAATCCTCACATATTTCACTTGAATTTGACTGTGGACTCGCGGCAGGTGTGACTGGTCAACAGGGGATTCTTAATCCTCCATGACACCTGATTTCACATCTAGATCTCCAGAAGTCCATGTTTGTCTATTTATCACGATATTTGTATATTGTATCCTGGACATCCTGACGATTTATACTCCGGCATCTGTGATTTATATATTGTTTTATGAACAACATAAGAATCAATCAATACATTGTCAGTTTTAACTACAGAGTGGTTCACTTTTGTGTTCTGACTGTGTGCACGACTGTAGATACGTAAAACAAAACCTTCATTAACACATTGTTTTGTGTATGGTGGCAACACAAATTGTTAGTACAGAAATAAAAATTATCAAGATATCTAAAATAAAAATAGAATTTTGCTGATGAATATAAAAAAAATTAACTGAAGAAAATAAGTTATAATCCATCGACCAATTCAGTTATACAAAACCCCACGGGTATTAATTTACGCCATGTTTAAAACCCCTATACAGGTGCTGCAGATATCCATCATGTCAGATGATGTAATAAAAAACTCACGATAATTAATGAAATGGAACAGATACACAGCATAGACATGATATCCATGATGTAAAATATAACCCATAAATTCTTCAGTCTTCAGCGGTTTTAAGGTTTCAAGTAAAGCTCTAATTGGCTGATTCTTAAGCCTACAGAGTAAAAATGTTAAGGAATCTTGAAGTCAGAAAAAAAAATCCAAAATATATAAAGTCTTAATGAGTAAATTTGTCACTAGGTTAACAACTTCTTGTACATATGACCTCATATATTACATAATTATTATATAGATTTAAGCATTAGAACATTACCTTATACATGTTCAAGTATATTGAATGATCAATCCTCGTATTTCAGTTAAAGTGTGTCCCCCTTTATGTATATGATGTACATGAACATGGTGTTAATAATTATATATTAGATTTATCATTTTTACAACAATTAAAACGCTATCTAGTAAGATTTCCTGTACAGGTACTTACATGTATATGCATATATATAAATATGCCATACGTCTTATCTAATACCAGACAGAAATAGGGAATACCTCTTAAACATAGAAACTTTTAACTAATCATTTAAGATTGTAATCTAACACCTTGCAAATATGTACCACCTGTTGGTTTTAAAGCAATACGTCTAGTACACATCTGTTTATGTTTGAAGTAAAAACATTTGTATAAATAACGAAACAATTATCTTTACCTAACAAACTTTTAATACGTTTCTTAAAATCATTACTCGCTGTTACTAGTCAGGACTGATAAAATTTGCGTTTTTGCCTATGTGCGTGTGTGCATGCGTGATTGCATGTATGTATGCGTGTGTGTTTGTATGTGTACATGTGTTTATGTATGATCATGCATTGTACGTATTGCGCGAAAGTGTAAACTATATGATGCTACACGATTCCACAATATAATTGAAATACATAAAAATGATAGCATACAGATAATTTACATGCAGTTATTATCAATAGGTACAGAGGTTAATACTCGTGATATAGATAAGGTCCTACGTATTTGATACTCTCATTTATCCTTAAAATTTACAGATTTGACTTACTCTGTTGTGTGTTTCCTTTGCTTAAATACTTTATCGTTCACAAATGTGAATTACTTGGCAAATGATTACTAGTTATCGCAGTATTTGTAATACCGGAAGTTCAGGCGTAAGTCTAAACTATGATAAGATAAGGGCGTTTTACGTGTGGCCCGTGTCTGTTACAAAACTTCTTACATACTTGAAATATTCAACAAGGGAGAAGCTGACAGAAACCTTTGCCATCTCATTTTTCGATCTAAATAAACATTTTATCTGCCTTACAAAAATACACGTTTGAAGATATAAAGCCACAATGAGCTGACATACCAGTTTTGGCTAATGAGTGTATATGTATATTTATTCTTATTTGTTGACATCATTTTCGGTCTTGTCTTAAAAATTTCCGATTTTTCAAATTAACCAGAAGTTTGTTACCTATTTGAATGTTGTTTGTACTCTAAAATATACAGCAAATGAAACGGGAATTGATAGCACTAATAAATAACACAAAACTCATCGAAAACACACTTATTGCTTTAAATGTTTTCATTCTTTTGGGCTAGGTTAAAAGAATCACGTGATATGATACCAAGTCATTAGTTTAAGAAAAAACATTACCATTGCTATGTTTTTATAGATTGTTAGCGTACTTGGCTCTAAGCTATTGCGCGACGTCTCTTGTGCTGTAAATATTTGTTCATTTTTACTGTTATTGTTTTGGAAAAACAAACAACAACTTATTCCCCAAACTATAATTTACGCACAAACCATCCTCTGTAAGTGTTTAGTGATGATAAACAAAACAATCTAATATAGAACTGAGCAACTCCATCGGACAAGGCGGTACGATTGAAAACATGAGGTACACATTGTTTTCAGCTATGCTGGTTTTATTTTGATAATATAGCAAAAGCGGACAGTATATCGTAGATACGCTGGATTCTGATTTGTGTCAGGCATTTGAAATAATCAAGAGCACACAATATCAAACGCATAAAATATAGATCGACTTTAACATAGACCGAGTGTGCTAAGGACTAAGAGTGTGGGACCGAGGGTGATTCGGGCGGATTTTGCAGCTAGATCGATCGTGTAATACTGATTTGATTTGCTGAAACAGTTTATCTGAAAGGTCGTTGCATAAGAAAATTTTCTGGATCTTGGAAGATAAAAATCAAAATCGAACATTTTCACATATAACTTCAAAAAAAAATTTCTTTTCCAACGTTTAACGAGTGAGATAATATATCTGAACACACATTTAATCAAATTCTCGTTTAAATTTAAAGATAAAAAAATCATAACTTTTACGACTTGTATTGCTTTAATTTGTCAAAATAACAACAAATTTCAATACTCTCAGTACAGTAAAACTTGCTATAGCGGGCACCTCTATATAAGAATTACCTATTTATAAAGGCCATTTTTTTCATTTACCTCCGCTGCATACTTCAATTAAATTGAACTTTTGTATAAGGGTCACCTGCACGTAAAGATAAATATTTTCTGGTTCCTTGGGTGGCCCCTATATACAGGTTTCACTGTATTTTGATTATGTCTTAGCCAGCCATAGTGAAAATTATATTTTCCCGAACACTTGATCAATATTTCACACTGTGAAACAGAAATTTATATTACATGCGATGTTATTATTGAATCGTTAAATGATTTCATGATTACTGCAATATCACAAGAAGAGCACGAATTAATCATTCAAGATATTTATCTTTTTTGCACGTCTGACGTTTCCTGTCGCAAATAAGAGTGAATTCCATTTACATAAGGTAGAACATTTACGTAAAGATAATGTTATATAAGCTCTCCTATGTCGTGTTGACATAGGTATTATAGTCAATCGATATGAAGACAAATACATCTAGCTCCAAACACCGATTCGCGTCTGAGTTGTTGGATCTCCTCGTACAAAAATTGATTTAACAGTTTTATTGCGGCTTTAACCCTAACACAGTGTCGGGGAATTCAGATTGATGCAAATAAAACAACATTTTGATTAATATATAGTTCATTGTCCAATCTACTGGGATCCATATTTCACTTTAAAGTTTTTTTTCTCGTTCTAATATTTATTTTGCTAAGCATCGGTAAGTGCATACTTATCGTGAATGATAAAACATAACGTTAGAATATTTCCCTATTCTATCTGTACAACACTCTTTTATAGTAATTGATCCGTTTCTGAGTGAAGTATACAAGCGTTCTCTTTATGTTTCCTCGGTAACATCTGATCATCGTTCCTGTTAAGGAATTTTAAAAACTGATTTACAACTGGCTTCATGTCGTTAGAGAATTGCATTTAATCACTGATATCTGGCGTATTCACCTCTATACATTCATATTCGCGAATACGATTTTAAGATTTTAAAGCTGCGAATTAGTATATTTTTGCGAATTGCAAGCATTGACATTGTACATATATATAGACAAAGGCATATATGTCTCTGAGTATACATTTATACTCACACAAACTTATAACAGATGTTAACCACCTTACATAAACAAATACAATCGCAGTTTGTATGTACATATTTCAGTTTTATAATAAACAGCCAGATGGTGTATTCATATACAGGGCACATGAATAAACAAAAACTGATAAACTAGTATTAGCTAGATTGTTGAATTCGCGTACAGGTAGTTATGCAAATATATCACTGGGCTTCCGTTTAAAACCGACGGGAAAATCCCTAAAATTGTTCGGTAAACGGAGAAAAGATACGGATAGAATAACTCCCTGGTCATTATAATTCATCATCATGAAGTTATCATTATAAGATCAAACTTTAAGAAAATTATAAAACATTAATAATTCTTTTTACCGTGTGAACATCTAGATTCCGTACACAACACATGCTTTCAGATATGTACAAATCCATATTACCAGGACCGGCCACAGAGTCGTTGTATATGTCCAGTGTTGTTTATCAATATTATAAACATACTACCAAAGTTATAATGCTCAAGACGATACCGTTTCTGTCAATTAGACTTCATCAATTGAGCTCCAATTGAAAAGTGTGTATTTTCTAAATAGAAAGTGGTATTATACAAGGCCAAATAATATTTCTAAAAGTATAGCCGAAATCCCTCTAAGAGTACCCACTGTAAAAATGACTATCTTAGCTTTAGAAAAAAAATTGAATTTAAATGATGTTAACAGTGCCAAATATTACTTTAGTATAAGATGAACAGCTGGTACCAAAATACCAGGTACTAGGTTTATGTTTACCCTCGGGGACTCAAATGGTCCACCAGCAGTGGCAACGACCTAGTGGTTATAAATATTATAAACATACTACCAAAGTTATAATGCTCAAGACGATACCGTTTCTGTCAATTAGACTTTACCAGTTGAGCTCCAATTTAAAAGTTATGTGTATTTTCTAAAGAGAAAGTGGTATTATACAAGGCCAAATAATATTTCTAAAAGTATAGCCGAAATCCCTCTAAGAGTACCCACTGTAAAAATGACTATCTTAGCTTTAGAAAAAAAATTGAATTTAAATGATGTTAACAGTGCCAAATATTACTTTAGTATAAGATGAACAGCTGGTACCAAAATACCAGGTACTAGGTTTATGTTTACCCTCGGGGACTCAAATGGTCCACCAGCAGTGGCAACGACCTAGTGGTTATAAATATTATAAACATACTACCAAAGTTATAATGCTCAAGACGATACCGTTTCTGTCAATTAGACTTCACCAGTTGAGCTCCAATTTAAAAGTTATGTGTATTTTCTAAAGAGAAAGTGGTATTATACAAGGCCAAATAATATTTCTAAAAGTATAGTCGAAATCCCTCTAAGAGTACCCACTGTAAAAATGACTATCTTAGCTTTAGAAAAATCATTATTCGATTTTGTTAATTTATCATTTTCATATTTGAGCACTGAGCTTGTACGGAAAGTGAAAGTGCATTTGCGACCACATAAGTATTATTATTTAAAACAATAGTGCAACTATTATTTATTTCCCTGCGAAATCAAACATTAAAGATATTTACAGGTGGATGATCATGTTTATGAAAAAAACAACTCAGCTACGTATTCAGATCTACATCGCGCGGTGTACATAGCTACCGTATATATATATTTTTTAATTTTGAAACATTGAAATAGATTTTAATAACTTTACACTATCTATTCATTAATTTAAAATAATTGAAGTTAGATATCAAACTGAAAACATCTCTAATCACCATACGATTTTAACACCATGAATTTACGTCTCTGTACGTTGTAAATCGTATTTGAACACCCCCACGTGATAACTCGTCCGAAGTTGATCTAACTACAAACAAGATGGCGGACAAGCTGTATGTATAGAAACTCCGTATCTCAAAATTATTTTTGTCGATTACGAGCTGCGTAGACGTCTGTAGGGGAGACAAATGCTGTTTTCAGTAACGACAAACTGAAATAGATACATGCACATTGATATCGAATTTTTGAAAAGAAGGAGTGTATATAAAAATAATTGCGATTTTTTTTTCGATTTACGGATTATGTGACGAGGACAAGTCAGTAACCACATTGTGTCAGCCACTGATGCAGAATTATATATTTAGATCTTTAGTCAACTCAGTGAGATGTCATTCTTACAAAAATCATTTTTGAAAATTTTTTATTTACTTTGTAGACAGAAATGAATTTTGGCAAGATTCAAACATTTTACTTTTTGTCTTTTTTTGGTCAATTTAGTTAAGTACAATCTTTTGGAAGAAACTGTTTTTTTACCACAGCGCTAACATGCCAAACAACATGTAAATCTGAATGAGTCATGTTGAAAAGCACATGATTTTTCATATTTTCTTTCATTAACCTGAATATAGCCTAATGTATTCAAAGTATATTATAATTTATCAAGTGTGAATTAGTGGGGTAGTTTAAGAAGAATGGGACGTGTAATGATAAAACTGATATGACAATCTTTATCGGATGACGACAGGTCCTAACATTATATCAAATCGGAGACCTCATTTATTAAGAGTTCATTTTCTATAGAATCGAATTTTGACATTTTATCAAAACTGGTAAGTCGATGCCAATTATCAGATTTGATTAATTCAAAAGGCAGACAATATTAAAGTTTAATCACACCATAAATATGCCACGTAATCTTACTAAGAACTGGGTCATATACTAGATTTTATGTGAGTGTATTGTGTTTCCTTTTGTCAGATTATCCAGGACGTTTAGTTTTAATATATTTTTTGCGATCTTCGTGTGTCACCTTTATTGCAGTATGTATTGTTTTCGACAGTAACGTTTTCAAGCAAAAACACCGATCGTATATACATGTTAGGGACTATCCTATGTCTCAGAAGATCACTGTAGTTTATTGATATATAATGATGTCATCCATTTCGTTGTCAATATCACGATAAGGAGAAAACTGAGTTTAATGACAGATTATCAGAGCATGTAGTACATATGATATACTTACTGTATTGTTTGGTTTTGGCCTCCCCGTGGGTCCAGAATTGTACCCGTGTTTAGAAGGTTAACGCGACCTGATTGCATAATATATTGAAATAATATCCAATGTATTACATATCTAAATTACCAAAATATACTACACAAATTATAAAAATATAAAAATCACGGATGCCAAAGCATTGATCGAAAGAAGGTAAACGAGACACTATACAAATCAGGTGAAAATTGAACACACACGGACCTCAGAAAAGTTTGAGGTGAAATAAGGTGTCATAAAGGAGGAGTAAGCATCCCCTGTAGTCCTGTCACACCTGCTTTAAGTCTGCAGTTAAATGCTAAAGGAATAACTGAAGAAATAATTTATCATAATCGGTTCAGCAGTCACTATCAAACAGGCAATTCAAAATTTCACTCCGTCAAACACCGTTATTTCAAACAAGATCATTGTACAGACCATAAAATTTGCGAAATATTGAATTTAAAGGCGATTCGTGATGTTTTTGTGGCAATACTTTATCGGTTGGTAGCCTCTATATATAAAATGTTCATGTCATTGTCTTGATTTTGATGAAATTTGGACGTTATGGGTATCAAGGAATTCCAATTTCAATGGTTTTGGTTTTGTTGTCGTCTTTGGCAATCAATGGGTTCTCATTGGTCAAAATGTGAACATTGTTTGATTTTGATGAAATCTTAAATTTACTAGTATCATCGATTGCGATTTCAGGCTTATGGCTTTTATTCCATAAAAACTGCAAAGGACAATTGCAGATTGGTATGTAATAAATGCTGGTTGACATCAATACAACTTCTTCCACGGTTTTGGGGGAAAAGCCTGTAATAGTACCCTGTTACAATTAGTTTCCCGTCTGTGTTTGTGGCAAGTAAAATGTCGAAGTAGGAAGCGTATATATTAGATTATGTTATATATTTTGTTTCTAGTTCCTCGAGATACATTTATATCTCATTCACAAACGAATGAAAATTTACATTATTAATTGACAAAACGTCGCGGATATATCCAATGTATAATAGATCATCTTGTTATTCAAATGCTGCTAAATAAAGTCTGCTTTATATGAATAAAGGAACATGCCGGCTAATAAACATGAATAATTGGTTTGCAATCGAATGCCGAGGGTTTACTGTAAGACCCGAACTGCAAAAGTTACGTACCTGTGTATATTTGTCGGGTAGAAATCCCATCATCAACTTCAGTGTATTTTTGTGTTGAATCAGGGTGGTGTTGGAAGAATTAAATATCATCTTATCCAATAACTGGGCATTTAAATTTCCGAAGAAGCAGTTGTCCATGGTTTTAAAAAATGATTTCCTTGAATTTGTTTTGCGGAATTGTCGTGTAAAGAGAGGAATAGTCGTATGTTTTGACACTCTAAATTTTAGAAAAATGATATGTCTTTAAATTTGTAAAAGCTGTTAGGAATTTTTGAAAAGAATTTTTAGATATCCAAATCTTCTTTACACGCCTTCTCGAAGAAGCAGCTGTACAGTATTTCTGGTTATTCCTTCACCACGGTAAGGAGCATAGGTAGATGTTTTGGTGGGACATTTTTTGGATTCTACTATGTATCTCTTATTATGTATCCGATATAAACACGGTTTTTCTAAATCAGTATCGGTTGTAGATACATCATTATAGTTAGAAGCAAGGGATGGGAGATTAAAACCGAAGTTCGGGTATACTTATATATAAGCCAAAATTTTGTAACAAAATGTCGATTTCGTCCATCTGCCCGCTCGTGGTTAGATCTATTGTAGAAATACCATTGATGATAATTCCTCTTTGAAACATATATTATAGAAAAAAATTAATTGTAACTCTAATGAGAATTAACCATTGCGATTTTTTGGCATTAGGGCGGTTGGGGGTTCAAAGTATATTTTTGATGGTGGATAGGTTTTTCTATAAACAATACATTATATATCAATATAACTTAAAATAGTACAACAATCTGATTTTGATATGTTTACTTGTTCCTTACGGAAAGAAATTTCCGTTGAAGTCCACTCGAATCCTTAGGAGATATGCCCAAACCCTTAAATCTATGTGTTTATGTATAACTGGAAAACCATTTATATCAAACCGAAAACCATAAATATTCATACATAGTCAATGGGATATATGTCAGACTTACCCCACCCCTGATATATATATATATATATATATATATATATATATATATATATATATATATATATATATATATATATATATATATACACTTTTAACTGGCAATACACATTCTGTGGTGTATATCGCAGAGTTAATTGTTTAATTTTTTTTTGATATTTATTATTCTGAAATTTCAACACATTACCGCCACATTGAAGTGAGATAATTTAATATATCATCATGTGTCACGATATTGATCATCAATTAAAACGAAACGAAATTTAAACCTATCGCCAAATGATTGATTACTTGTTCTTAAATCAATTTAAAGTACATAAAATGAATCTTCAATTTACCTCTTTTCTTTCCTTTGAAAACTTTTTAAAAATCTCATTCTAATTCAGGACATTGAATTAATTAAGTAATTGAATCGCTCTTCCTCTTAATTCACATTTAATTTTGATGGTAATTGAATTCAGTTTTAAGGATCAGCTGATTTTAAAATGTTAAGTAATCGGATTTCAAAATAGAGCTGTTATATCCGCAGTGTTGTCATTGCCTTTAGTTTGCTGAAAAAATATGCACAAAGAAAATTATGTTTTGTGTTTAAGATGTCAATCTTGAACATTGGGATACTTCAGTCTGGTTTAAGTTTGCAGATAAAAAGGAACCAACGTGACCAAGAGATTAGAGCACCACACATTAAAACCACGAAGTCTCTCACGACTCGTCAGTGGGCTTTCGGGTCCCACTGGAACCTAATTCAATTCCGTAAGACAGTTATTGTGGAAAGGCCGATGATCTTTTCCTTGGTACATTGTAACTGGACTCTGTCCTCAAACATGGAAAACAGGCGGTCAACTAATAAATATAAAATAGTTGAATGTGACATAAACGCCATATAGGAATCAGCATATACGTGATGTACATGGATATATGACAACTAAATCAATGTTTTAAAAAATATGAGTTGTAACCCAATTTTCTCAAATTCTTACTTAAGTTTGTTCTATAATATGTAATTCATTCATTTTTTCTTTAATATCATCATTCTTTAATATCATCATAGACCCTTTAGCTGTAACTATGGTCCTGTAACTTTGAGTGGCAAGATGATACAGATTCCCGGAAAAAAGCGTCACGAAACAATCAGTTACTATAACGGCGTCTATTTTTTGAGGGTTTCTGTATCATTTTCAACTCAAAGTCACAGGACAGCAGTAAGAGTTAAAGGGTTTATTCTTTTATATCATCATCATCATCGTGATCATCATTCAAAGAAGACATAAATCAGTCCAAGAAGTGTTGAACATCGGGAAATGTACTTAGCGTGAACCGCGTGATGATGGTGCAATAAATTGATTACATAAATATGATTTATTAGGTCACCTTTAAGACGAGACAGCATTGATTTTACATAAACATCACACACAGTGATTCATTCATAAAGTTAAATATTGTACCATCTATGAATAATTTTATTATCAATCCATTATTATGCGTGTCAGACATCTTCAGTGTCAAATTGTGTAATTTCAACCGTACATTTAAATTTGAGAAAAAATGCCTCATTTTATCAAGTTAGCGCAATCTTATTTTTGTCCTCCTAAAATGTTATCGATTGCATGCCGTAATTCATGTTTAAGTCTCGTCTCATAATCATTCAGTGAACATAGTAAGCACAGGTATTAACCATCAGGTGGTCTAAGAGACAGTATACAACTGTGGTGAACATTGAGCAAGCACGAACCTCTGGAAGATCAATATGTGGGATCAGGTGTCATGGAAGAGTAGGCATCTCTCTCGACCGGTCTCATTTTTTTTATGTTATCGCTGGTCTACGTTGCGCCGATACATTTGTCCTTTCGTGTGAATTTATACCAGTGCACCGAGGGCACTGTAATATTCCAAACCTTCCTTGAGTGCCATTTGAAATACCGGTAATAGCTAATCACTTCTAATCGCATGCTGTTCCTATCGCTTCGCAGAGGAACAGTCAATATCTGTTTAAAGAAGTCCCTACGTCTTGAAATACTACATGTGCCCATAATATATATATATATATATATATATATATATATATATATATATATATATATATATATATATATATATATATATATATATATATATATATTATATATGATAACAAGCACACATATGAGTAAATACAGGAAAAACAAAACATTCAAAAGTGTTTGCGATAATGCATTTATAAGTAAAATTGAAGAAGTACCAATCGATAATCAAAGTTCAAGTCCATTCTGACATGACGAATTAGATGTGTAAATGATCTCAACATGAAAAAATTGCGAATCCCAAACGGGATAAGACCAAGTTTCCGGAAGGAGTCAACGTCTTCTGCTGGCATGCCACACCCGTCGCAAATTATCCATGGAAACCTTTCTAGTCGAATTCGGTGAAAAGGTCAAATTTGGTGATAAGATCAAGTTCGGTGAAAAGCACGATTGGTGAAAGGGAGTCACTGTTTGTGGTCGTGCTCCAGAATACTATCTATTATTTCTTGGAGGGGGACTTCATAATGTTTAAGACATCCCCGTATCGACCATAAAACTTCTTAAACGTCGACGCCAAGCGTTCAACAACGTAACCTTGTGTAAGTAGTTTATTGGCTAGTCGATTTGCTCTCAGAATAAAACATTCACAAGAAAAGTTTGCCCTGGCATAACGTATAAGTTATGAAATAAAAACGCCATAGACAGGAGAAGATGTTATATTACTACTTAGAAACGGGGAGTTCGTGATATGGAAATTGAAATCGTCGGGTTTGTCATAAAGGGATATGTGAAGTTGACCGTCCTTTCCATTCGACAGGAGTAAATCTAGGTTAAAAGCAACTGGGTGCTCCCTGTTGTCTCATTGATCTCTAGTTGAACAGGATACATCTGGCCGAGGTAATTTTGAAATCCTGAATTATTTATTGACAGAACATCGTCGATATACATGTAAGTAAAATTGAACCGAGATGCTAACTGACTGTTTCGTTTGGCGAACAGAGACTGTATAAACTCCGCTTCATATGAATAAAAAAATGATGTCAGCCAAGAGAGGTGCACAATTGGTACCAATTGGAATGCCGACAATCTGCTGGAAAACTTTTTTTGCAAAAACCACGGATATGTTGTCTATTAGAAACCCCAGCATCTTGATAATACCGTCTTCAGTGTACTTGTTATTGGATTCAGAGTGTTCCTTGACAAAATAAGGTTCTTCATGACCTAACACCAGATATTCATATCTGCTATTTCCATTTTTGTTTAATAGATGCTAATCAGTTTTTTAGTTTCTTCTGATGAGGAATTGTTGTGTAAAGGGGGTCGGAAAAGCAAAAGACTTGACGCTTGTAATATGTTTGAAGTTTGGAGATTGTATATTTCCCAACAATTCTTTTAAATTCTTTAGGATCCACATCTGATTGACTCCGCTTCTTGAGTAGGCCGTTGTACAGTACTTCTGAAGACCTTGTTTAATATGTGTAAGAAGTTTGGTGAGCAAAATAGATATAGGCTTCGTGGAGCACTTAGAGGACCCCGCAATGAATCGGTGTTTATAGGGATTTTTGTGCATCTTCGGAATCCAATAAATATATGGCAATTCAAGCTCCGTGTCACTTATGGGTATTCCATACGACGTGAGGACAGATTTATGATTATCTAATATTTCAGAGGTAGGAAAAATCGGTTAGAGAGTATGTAAGGTCTCCAGGAAGTGTGTTGAGTCGAAGTTCCTCTTGTAGGATGCTTAAGTAGTATCGCCTGCAGACAAATGTGAAGTTGTTAGATGCTTTGTCAGCAGGAACGATGATGACATTTTCATGGAGAGGGGAAAGTTCTCTGACAACATCAGGGTCACGAAAAATTGAATAGTGTTTTGTGTTAACAGAATGTTTAGGTCGTCGAATTCTTCGTTTAAGAACATTACTGATCGACTTAATCCACTCTGAAAGAGTATCAAGTTCGACATCGTCTTTCTTAGCCATCACAATGGTCCATAATAATTAAAAAGTTTTGGCGTCATGTAAACGAGACAGGTTCCCTATATTTTGGGCCTTTGCATAAAAGATCTCTCAGTTTCCTGTTGCGCACAATGTTGAGATCACCTGTCACAACATGGCCACATGGAGCGTACATGAATTCAGATGTAGAACAGGTACAAGGCGGAAGGCTGGGTAAATTGAGTTGCTGCAGACTTGCTTTGTAATTGAAGATCTTAGAGGCAACTGAACGCGTATAACTATAGGAAATACATGGTGAATCATTGTATTGGAAGTATGGAGGGATCTTACTTTGGACGGGGTTTTGGTTTAAAATATTGCTTATATTCAAAGCGTCAATGCCCTTATTGGCAAATTTGACCTTGATGAACGGGCGATTACTCGTTTCTTTATGTTCATTAGTCCTGACAACTTTGAATAATTTGTTGTATAAAATGTCCAAAATGATACCATGAAGTCGATACTCTGGAGAACCAGCATCAGTAAAATATACTGTCATCGTAGATTTGTACAAGTCATGTAATTTTTTCAACTGGAGTGAGTACAGTTTTGTACGAATATGATACAGACCTAATTGACGATTGGCGAATGGTAGAAGACCATCGAATGAGATAGTATGAATCTCGAGCTTGTTATATTTCCTTGAGTCTCCTACTGATTCGGTTAAATAGGTTTAAAAATGATTGACACCCAGGACTGGTACGATTCATAACACTATCAACATACTCATTGCATCAATATGGTGCAGCAGTTCCCAGCTGTCGAATCCATTGTTCTTCCTGTTTTCGTCGATAAGGGGTGCTTAAGTTGGGGTTGTTTGTGGGGTGATATATCTTTTCTAAAATACGGACTATCAGGGAAAGGATAGAATAAATCAGGCAAATTAAAATCTCTGTATAGTAAGTTGTTACCGCCATAATTAATCTGGAATGATGTTCGGACATTCTGCTTCTCAATTTTCCTTTGGTTTCACTCACATATAATAGCCCACAAAGAGAACATCCAATAGCGTATACGTGATTGGTAGATTTACACAAAAAGTTCTCGAAGCTGTGAGTTGAAAATGAATGTTTTGTTAGGATGAATGTAAATGAATTGTCAGTAATGAGTATATGACAAGTTTTGCAATTTTTGCTCCCACATTTAGAAGTTATGCTGTCGGTGGAGGTAAACTTGTAGTCTTTAATTACATCAACCACGTTCACTTGACAATACTACATTATGGAAAACTTTTTCAGATGAATAGAACACTTTTGATTTTAAAAGTTTTCAAAATTACCCCAAATAGCTTTAAATTCATTATATGTCATGTTATTTGTACAAATATATCTTTGTAATTTGAAAGAGTCAAGAAAAATATTTTTGCACCTTCCAAGGTTGGTAGTTCTTTTGCAAGCCTTTGTTTGTATAGACTTTAACACTACATATAAGTATATTTAATGCATAATATTTCTTTTCAGTATAACCCAGTAGAATTGAAACTCACATGGAAATCAAAAATATCTTTTGTCCGCTTTTTCTAACTGGTTCCATAAACGAGAACAGTGATCACAGTAATAAAATTAATGAGATAATGTTTCAACGGACTCATTAAAAAATGAACAAAGATTTGTGTCTGAAATTTTTAGACCAATTTTATTCAAAAAACTATTTTTATTTCAAATTCTGTGAATTATTCTAAACTAACACCAGGTTGGAGTCCCGCTAAAAGCTGTTTTTTTTGTGAGAAAGTTTGCTATTTGACTTGGGGGAGGCCGGTTGTCGTTATCGGATACATTGTAACTGGGTTCCTTCGTCCACTTTTAAAACGTGGTCGCCACCATATACCTGAAACGTTTAGTGTGGCGTAATCACCAGTCAAAAAAACAAGTGATGACCAACACTTCTGTGGTGTAGATAAAGCCATAACGGAATATTTCATGAATTTTGTCCGCAACGGATTCTGAGTGTGTTGTATTGTAACAAGACGAAACAACAACAACAACAACAACAACAAACAAAACAAAAACAAAAACAAAACAAAATATGCAATAAATATAACGGCATCAACGCCAAAAGATAGGTTAACTCACTAACGAGATTCTGGCGTGTCGTACTTAATGATTCCATTTTCTTGTTATGACAAGCGTGTGTATTGTCTAATTTGTCTTTCATGCTTGTTACTTCTGGTAGCTTGTGACCCCAAACTAATACTTTGACTGTATGAACTGAGTGCCTCCTAAACTTAAGCAAAACATAAAAATTAATATAATTATCGTTCGTTGTCCTAGTTGTCTGAAAGATCTATTTCAATAATTTATTAAAGAAAAGAATCATTCTGTTAGGGGTTAGAACAACATTTAACTTACTTTGATATTTATACATGATACATACTTTTTCCTAAGACATTCAGATATATGTATGGGTTGATACCAATTAATCATCGTGTTATTGGACAGACACTCGGCTTTGATTTGCCAATAGAAATGTTGTCTTCTTTTGTGATGTACGCTAAATGAAACCTGCTATTAAATGGACATGCGTGTTAATTTCAAACAGGTCGGGTTTCTGGTCCGTATCTTATTTGTATAGCCAGGATAATCAGTTAACTATGTATTGAAAAATCAACATTTTTCTGTAGGAAGTAGAAAAGTTTAATTCGATAATTGTAATCGCCCTAGTTAACCGCTAAACAAATTATAAAAAGTGTTAAAGTATTTCACTATGCCAAAGAACAAAGTCGTGTGCAGGTCTACTCAGATAAAGTAACACATCCGGGTTCTGTCAAACCAAAACAATACTGTCTATTATCACAAAGTAAGGGTGTACAGTTAAAACGTTTTGGCTTGCTTTGATTACAAGCATTACTGAAGCTCCAATATTTTGTGCCAAGAAGTATCCAGTCACCCTGTTATGCTTTAATTTAGACTCGTTGTGTTTGTAAACATGTTCCAGTTTATCACTTGTTTACAAGTTGATCAGTTTTATACATATGCTTAATTGGCAGTAAATGTTTGACGTCGTCTGCAATCAACATATCGGATCAAAATATCAAACCGAAAATACTGTAATTCCATTAAACTTTCAACTCCATTCTTAGATCGTACAAATTATGCCTTATTTTATTGCCCTGGAACGTCTAGCCCACAAGCAACAATATTCATTCATTTGGTGGCGGCCAGATTTTAGTAACGGAGGAGACACTGTGCTCGGCCAGTGACAAAGTGCCCGGCCAGAGACCACTAACCTTCTGAAAGTAAACTGGCAAAATATTTCACAAAATCAGCTTAGGTTCAAGGGGGCTCACACCCACGCTGACCAGAGGTGAGATACGTCAGGGTTTTCAGTGCGTTGCTGTAACCACTTGGACACTGGGGAATCCTCTTGCTTTTGACAGAAATTGTGTAAAGTTAAAGAAAACGCTGGATCTCTTGAATTATCGTAGAATGACAAATGCTGTGCTGGTCTCAACAATAAATTATTTATTTAGGATGAATTATCTGTTAATAATAACGCCATCTTGTCATGTACATGATATTTACTTTCTGAGATTGTAAGAATTTCGATTGTAGCAGACTCTGTGATAGATTGGTATTTTATTGTTAATGTCTTTTATCATGAAGTATTGATGAATTGTGTTGATTGCTTCTATTTCATTATATTACAGCTTTTTTCTGATAACTTTGATGTTAGTTTTATTATACAACATGTTCTTTACGAGGTATTTACAGATGCAACTCATTATCTCTACTTATATAGACTACATGGTTGAAAAAACAAAATAATTATTAGACTACATATTCGACGACATAAAATATATAGTTACGCTTGCAATATTCGTTTCAATAAAGACATCGATTACTTTAAATAGAAAATGGCTGCAATGAAATATTTGAATAGCTTGCACGTTAATTCCATACATTCCGAACCAGTACTAAATAGATGAAGGATTGTCGGTTCAACGTGTCTAATCACTCGTAGTAATATAAGTTGTTTATTGTTATTGCGAGTAATTCCCCCGTTTCTTCCGTCACTTCTTTTTTGCACAAATATGTATTGAGGGTGTTTAACATTGGTATAGGACACACTTGTACTTGCCAAGTTTCGTCAGTGTTCCAGACGTCGAACATAAACGGGACTGACAAGCTGCAAAATATTTATCATTATAAATAAAGTATTTCTAATTTATTCTGAAAATTTATATTTTGTTTGAATTTTAGAGACTTTATTTGAAAACATTGTTGATTTATTTTATAAAATCAGTCATAAATTCATTTTTTTTGTTTTGGTCAGTGTCCACAACAATGATAGTGTTTAATCATGAGAAATAACCCAACTCAGGAAAAGTGCTGTCCACGGTAGGAACCACTGGAGGAGCGAACTAGTACTCGCTTGTCTGTTCCTGTCAATAGACCATTTAGCAGTAACAGCGGTCCTGCGACTTTGCCAGTACCTGGTTGGCAAAATGATACAAATTCCAGGAAAATCACGCCAAGAAACAAACAGTTACTATAACGACATCTTTGTTTTTGCGGGTATCTGTATCATGTTCCCAACCAAAATACACAGGAGCGCAGTAACTGCTGAATGGTCTATAGTAAGAGCCCTGAGCGAAGAATTGTTAATCTTGAAAGCGAAAGATGTTCAAATCCGAATCAAGTATTTTCATAGATTAAAAATGACAATTAATTACTATTTCTTCATCAAGCGCATAGGAATTGAAAATCATGAGTAGGCGTGGCAAAATAAACAATATCACGTATCATAAAAATTATAAACGTTGTCTAAAAGGTGAAAAAAGGAACACATTTGACAAAATTGAGACGAACAAATCAATAAAAAGCTTTCAAATATAATGTTGAATTCGAATTTTAAGTAGTTTAGTTTGTCCGGAAGAAAACAATTGTAGGCGACAAGACTGAAACTAAACATATTTGTAATTTCTAAACCGTCGAAGAGTAGTCGCTGTGATAAGATGTCTATGGCACGCCAAAATCACATTAATGAGCTAAACCTGGTTTTTCTCAGATAAATTTAGTTTTTCTCTAGTTAAATCTATTTTTTCTCAGTTAAACATATTTTCTGTCCAGTTAATGTGGGTTATGAGTTAGTCCTTATTTTTCTCCAGTTAATCCTATTTTTTCTTAACCCAAATTAACTGGAGAACCTTGTTTATCTGGATCAAATACTCATTAATATGATTGTGGGGCAAGTAAATCTAGTTTTTCTCTGTTAATCCATTTTTTCTCAAGAAAAACTAGGTTTAACTCATTTTTGTGATTTTGGTGCAGTTAAACTTCTAGGTTTAACTGCGGAAAAATAATATTTATACTCATTAATGCGATTGTGGCGCTGTTCTAGTTTTTTTCAGTTAAACTACATTTTTCTCGAGAAAACCTAGGTTGAACTTATTGTTGTGATTTTGGTGCAGTTTAACCCAATTAAATCTAGTTTTTCTCTAGTTAATGTGGGTAACTGAGAAAAACTAGGTTTAACTGGAGAAATACTGGGTTTAAATGAGAAAAACTAGGTTTAACTCATTAATGTGATTCTGGCGTGCCGTAGGTGTCTATTATAGATTAAGAGAAATTTAGTATTTCATAAAATGGAATCAAAATTAGAAAAAATGAACAAGCAGGGACAGGTTAAATAGGTTTGTAAGTTGATTTGGCCCAAAAGAAAAGAATTCTACGAGGCAAGACTGAAACTAAGCATATTTGTAATTTCTAAACCATCGAAGAGTAGTCGCTGTGATAAGATGTCTATTATAGATTTGGAGAAGTTTAGTATTTTGTTAAATGGAATCCAAATTTGAAAAATTGAACAAGCAGGGACAGGTTAAATAGAATTTGTAATATGAGTCAAGCAGTGAGACTATAACAGTCCGGTTATTGTAGAGATACATCAATTTTATTTCAAAAAGTGTGAAAAGCTGATGTGTGAACAACGAATTATAGATTCTATTCATCATTGAAGTATTGATTTCTCCTACCACAGGTTGAATTTGAATAACTATCGAGTTCTGCCTGATTTTCTGATTATAATCCCAGAAAAAAAGGATATTCTGTCTAAGAATGATATTTTGCCTCGTATATCGTACTCGCCAGTACTTGGACATACATCTATACATGTTAATAAATGTAATTTTTGTTTCAATCACTTTATGATTCATTGTAGGTTCTGAACCAAACCTCGTAGACTTTGCCATTTGGCCATGGTTTGAACGTTTGGACCTCGTGAAAATGGCGGCACCTGAATCAGAATTGAAGCCTGATCAGTTTCCATTGTTGTTAAACTGGATGTCGAAGATGTATAAGCTGGACGCCGTAAAGGATACATTCATGCCAATCGAAGAACATGTACGATTTTTCGCGGGTCTTAGAGAAGGAAAACCAGATTATGATTACGGCCTACCATAATGAAAATGAAAATCTGAAATTTGTTAAATAAATTGACTGATGTAATTGCAATATATTGAGGAAGGTCCAGCGAAATCAAAATCAGTAGAAATGTTATGACAAGCTTAGCATATGTTACAAAGTACAGTCTGAGTCATCAGCATGAAGTGTTTGAATGTCGCAGAGTATATGGTACAAACACCTGTAAAGACACAGGTAAAATTATCGTTGGGTACAAAGGTACCCGGATAGATAAACTCAGTATTCAAATTTTAATTCAATTTAAGATCTTTTCATTATTTTCATTCAAACACAAATATATTTCAGGAGTCATATAGATGCCAATTTATTGAAATTTCTTATATGTAATTGATGACGTTCTTTTTTTCTAAAACGTTCAAGTGTTTTTGATTGACTTCCGTTAATAGCTGTAGAGGTATGAACATTCAAACTATAAGATAAAGTGGACAAAATATATTTACGATTTTCACTTTATGTGATCGTTTCTTAATTTTTAGAATTTGAGGTTGCGCTACCTATATATATATATGTAAATTAAATTTGATTAATTGTGATTTTATAATTATTGGATAATAATTATGTGATAGTAAGTTTGTAGATGAGACGATTTTTACACAGCCAAATAATTGAAAAAAGTACGTTTTAAATTATGTATATTGTCGCATTGGTTCAAGTATATTCTATTTTGAAAGCATTACTTTTACATTACCAAACACATGTACAAACCAATGTATTATGAAAATAAAAAATATATATTCTTATGTATTCGCCATTAATTTCAAAATATATCCATTTGATGTCATATGCATTTAGAGTTTACAGTAACTCCCCTTTTCTCAGAACTTAATAATTAATATTGTGTAATTTTACTAATTCAAATATGAGCTGTCGTAGATGGCAATTTTTAAAAAAAAAATTGTTATATCAACTATCAACAATTGTAATGCAAAAAAATTCACCTAAATTACCTACATTTGCCATCCGTCCCCCTTTTTCTTTTTTTCTTTTTTTGGTTAAATTTTTGTAGTTGTTCACCATTTGCTTAATGATTGTTTCTATGAAGCCCCCTCTCAAGAATGTATTCTGGAGCACGACCATATACAGAGATTCCATTTTACGAATCAGATATTAAACTAACTCTTGACATTTTTACTGAGCTTTACCTTTTCACCGAACTCGATTTGTGACGGATATGGCATGTTAACGGGACGCTGACTTCTTTCGGACACCTGGTCCTATTCCGTTTGAAATTTGCAATTGTTTTTAATGTGAAACCATTTTCTATCCAGTTTCTTGGTTTTTACTGGACTTGGAATTTCGATTCTCCATCAATACTTTACCATTTTTACTTTACCTTTCATAAAAGTGCGTCAAATCTAAAGGAACAACTCCCAACTCCCATATTGATTATTGAAACGAATGTTCGTTCTGTTATTGAAGTGTAAAAATTACAGATACTCAAGTATTAATCATCAGGGTATACAGGAGACAATATATAAATACTGAATAAAACAGAGGATAAGCCCGGACTTCATATCCCAGAGGTGAGATTATGTGACATGGAGGAAAACGAAATCACTTGTAAACCGGTCAAACAATAAATCCTCATCACAATTGCTATAGACAATTTCGTAAAATATTGCTTGATTTTATTCTACTGCTGTTTTAATCTCGCCAAGATTTTTCCACTTATATGGAGATGTTAACAGCTTTAAATTGAAGTGTTATAGATAATGACCTGTGGACTTAAACTAAAGCAGCGAAAGTTTTTTTACGTGACACGTCTGCTGTCGCACTTGACCTAGGCTTTGAATATCGTCCAATAGACTTCTGGCTTTCACTTCGTATGGCGTAGGAATACACGCTACCATTTTAAAAAGTATTTGGTATGACATGGTAATGGGAATTGAGCCCGGCACCTCCTGCCTACTTGTCTTCAGCAAAGTAATATGTACATCCCACTTTTGGGAAATGAACTGTATTGTTTTGGTCTAGGACAGAACCCGGATTTGCCATGGTAGACCTATACTCGCATGACTATTTGCGGGAGTTAACTTGTTTATAAAGATGATGCTTGCCTGCAATGCTCTGCAAACTACAGATAGTATATACCTGGAGAAAGGTTTATACAAAAGTCCGATACAAAGTGAATTCGCCTCTGATCAGCGTGTGTTCGAATCCCGCTGCAGCCTACGCTGATTTTGTAACGGGTAAACTGAAACCAGATAAATCATTAACAACTGACCACCACCATATGACTGGAAAATTGCTGAGTGTAGCGTAAAACATCAATAAAACAAACAAAAAGTAAGGTTAAACAGGGTTGCTCGCTAAAAAAAATCTTGTCGCCGGAAAAATCGCCAGTTGTATGATTTTTCTGACGTCAGTTGTATTTTTTGTTTTTGTCGCCAGTTTAATTTTTGGAACTAGCCCATGTAAACGTGTAGAGAATATACAATTTCTAACCCTGTAAAATGTGGAGAGGTCCAATTGTGAATTTTCTAATTTTTCCTAAGGTGTTGCGCTGGTTGAAAAAAGTGTGTGGCTCAAAAACAAAATCACCAGTTGTCAAAATCTGTTGCCAGTTTCCAATTTTTGGAGCCAGATTCAAAGTAAAAAAAAATCAATGAAAGTTATTATTGTCTGTGGTTAAAATATTATATAATTGAAACAAAACATCAGTTTTGTATTGAAATCATCACAATTTAGATAGATGCATCCATTCCATAACTTTGGTAGTATGTTTTTAATATACTGTAAAGTTTATGGTGTGGAGTGCGGACGTCGTAGAAGACACCACAATCTCGCCTCGATATTTTTTAGTTTAATATCTTTAGTAAAATCATTGAGGATTGATATGCAAGCTACATGAATTTAATAGAGCATTAATGATGTTGATATTTTAAGTCTGCATATTGGATAGAACATATAAATAGTGGTTTTAGGAGTTGAGCTTTAAATATATAGGTAATCATTTTATCTGTACAATCATGTACCTGACCACTACAGATCAAATTAAAAAACAAAGTAGGGTTACGACATAGAACAAGTGTCCAAATTACAAGAAGTAAAGTTACCACATAGGACAAGTGTTCAAATTACAAAAAGTAAAGTTACCTGACCACTACAGATCAAATTACAAAATGTAAGATTACCCACATAGAACAAGTGTCCAAATTACAAAAAAAAAACGTTACCCACATAGATCAAGTGTCCAAATTACAAAAAGTAAGGTTACCCACATAGAACAAGTGTCCAAATTACAAAAAGTAAGGTTACTACATAGAACAAGTGTCCAAATTACAAAAAGTAAAGTTACCCACATAGAACAAGTGTCCAAATTACAAAAGTAAGGTTACCCATATAGAATGGATCAAGTGTCCAAATTACAAAAAGTAACATTACCCACATAGAATAGATCAAGTGTCCAAATTACAAAAAGTAAGGTTACCACATAGGACAAGTGTTCAAATTACAAAAAGTAAGGTGACCACATAGGACAAGTGTTCAAATTACAAAAAGTAAGGTTACCACATAGGACAAGTGTCCAAATTACAAAATTTTAATTTTAATTCATTTTCAAAACTAAAGCTCTGTCAAGATCAGGCCATAAAAATCTATTGACAAATATATTGAAATATATTCTGAAACAGATGTAAAATGAATTGTTGTGAGGAAGCAAATGACAACAACTGTACAATCGTATTTCAATAATGCTCAAAGATTAGAAGACAATGTTGAAAACATCATATCTAAAATAAATTCGCAAACCAGATGGAATGTGCTTGTCGGAGATGTGGATTAAGTCCAGCATGTCCTGAATAACAAATGGTATGTAAATAAATTGTTGTTCGTGTTGAGAATTGATCATTTTAATATCTAATTTGTCGTATTCTTATGGACTTAGAAGTGACAGTGAAGTGACAAATATTTTGACCTGTGCTATGGACTGACGCCAATCGATAAGGTGATGGCTGTCTTTCGCGCCACGCCTACCGTGACACGGATCCTCGGTTTTAAGTCTTATCTGAAAGACACGTGACTTTCATTTCGTATGCTCTGCGCTCGACGAAGGAACAGTCAATTTGAATTGTATATGATATGACCCGGCACTGTAATCGAAATCGGGACCTTCCGCTCGCAAGTTGAACACTCTTTCACTTGATCACAGCAAGCGGTCATAACAATATATGAAAAATAAAAAGGTATAGAAACACGTAACATACTGTCTCTAGCAAAGTGTATTAGTTTCTACTTTAATATCGTGATACTTCATCAGAACGGATGCCTTATCAGCTATTGACATTGTGCAATGCACCTACTTAAAGATTTTTGTAGCACGAAACCTGGTATTTTTTATTAAAAATTCGGTCCAAGTTCAAAAGTTTTGATCCCTTGATGATTACGAAGGTTTCTCTTAACAATCGACCACAAATATCTCGATCTATGTTATGAAAATATGTCATAATATGATATATAAATTCTGCCATGACAAGTAAGTGCTATCTCGATGATGAAATAGCTGAATAATAAAAACAAATAACATAACGTGCTTGAGAAAATCCATTCACTTCATAGTGACGTATGGGAACACACACATCAAAACTGACTTTCTTTCATAACAGGAATTATTGGTTTATCTATAAAGCAGAACACACTTTGTATGTATCAAATGTATGGTTTCTTTCAATCTGTATACATTTACTACAGAGACTGGATAACTATATTAGATGAATATAGGAGTGACTGTTGCAAAACGATTAGAATTTAAACGGCGCTATCGATACGAAATATAACTGTCGTATAAAATAATACCGGTTTCGTCACTTATGTATACACACAGGGACTCAAACGGTCAACCACCTATTGCAACAACTCAGGGGTTTGAAAAATATTAGAAGCATCATACAAGAACTATATTTTTGCAAAGACAATTATAAAGAATTACCAACCCTCCAGACATATTATAGCTCTTTGTCATACCCCTGCATCATGATATTTGGAAATATATATATATATATATATATATATATATATATATATATATATATATATATATATATATATATATATATATATATATATATATATATATGGAAATGAAATGATAATTTATCAAGTAAACAAAGTATTATATATTACGCCATAATCCCAGACATAATATTTTTATACCCACTAAAGCGCACCAAGGACTATGATAAAGCATTGGAATCGATGCTTACTTGTTTGTTTTTGTTTGTTTGTTTTGTTTTGTTTTACGCCATACTCAACAATCTTTCAGTCATATGATGGCGTCCAGTTTTTATTGGTGGAGGAGAAACCCCGGTCACCCGGGTAAAGACCACCGACCTTCCGCAAGACTGGCAAACTTTCTCAATTAATTCGAAATGACCCTAGCTGGATTCGAACCAGAGGTGAGAAGCATTGTGATTTAAAGCGCATTGCTCTAACCACTCTCGATGCTTACTAAAATCATTCTAGTTATTTGACAGGAATATGTTTTCATAACCAATAAATAATAGCGTAAATGTCACTTTAAATACTTTGAATAAATTGCTGCCACAAAGATTGAATGCATCGCATTAAAACACAACATATAGTACACGTTTTTGGTCGTTTTAATAACTCTCTGTTCATTAAGACCTATATAGCTGAACAAATTTGGAATGTGACGTAAAACACCGACAAAGAAACAACAAAAAATATCCCTGTTTGTCGTCTCCATGCGTCAGAATCGGAATACTTAGATTATATTTAAATTGTGGTTGTTGAATTATATGCTGTGTGCGTGTGAGTAGGGGAGATAACCTAAGTTGATTTTTATACCTGCTCCCACCTCTGGACTTTCCGGGGAAAAGCTTGATTCAATTTTGAAAATATTTGTATATTGGCTTAACAAGACCAGGATAAGAACTTTCTTATCGATTACACTTTGGTTTCTATTATTCTTACATTCACAAGCCATAGTAAATGAAATATTGTATTAGTTTTTGACCACCTGTTTATAAAGACCACCTGGTCATAAATAGTGCAATTGTGTACAAATCAACATTTATATAATGACCACCTCCCTATAAAGATCGGTTTTCTTGTGTCCGTAAAAGGGCCTTTATATACAAGTTTTCAAATTTAACGATAATATTCTGAATCAGTCCAAATAAAATGAATTAAACTCAGTTTTACAATTCTGTTGTTTATCAGATTCACGAATTTTTCATTTCTTCTGAAAAATGTTAATCATTAGTGACGGCACTTTCGTGGCAAACGGTAGAACCGAGGTAGGACTAAGTTATACCTTTATTGTTAGAAGGGTTTTGAGTCAAAAAGGAACTTAGATATTTACGCACAGATATTAGTCAGTTTCCATATACTTTGCCAGTGTCCACTAGAGCCGATCTGGCTCAGTCGGTAGCGCGCTTGAATCTTGATCATGAGGTCGTGAGTTCGAGTCCTGACGGCGGCAGGTTGGTTTCCTATAGTTCGGATGAGACAGTAAATACCGAGGTCCCGTGTCACAGTAGGTGTCGGCACGTTAAAGAACCCTCACTGCTCAATGGCATTAAGTGCCGAGCATAGTCCAAAATTTGAAGCCTTTCAACGACATTAATTTTGGTGACGTCTCCATATGGGTGAAATATTCTTGATTGGGATGTTAAACAAACAATAAACAAACAAAAAAAGAAGCCAGTGTTCATTTCTCGGGGACATTGTAAATAAGGATAAAATACATCAGAACAGAACCCAAAGTCACCATATTTTCTCAAAACCAATGTTCCAAAACCAATTTTTCAAGATTTTAAGGTAAAAATACACAATGAATGCTGAAACGGGACGTGTTTGTACATTGATGACATACAATAGGAAATAATGGTGAAAATCATTGCTCATTTCCTGAAAATTTTAGAAATAAATAAATAAAAAAATACTCAAATTTTCAGAACCGTACTTAAAGTTTTAAATGCATTTTACAGGAAATTTCAAACATGACCTACCATTTTCATGTGAACGATGAAATTGATTATTAAAATTTAGAATTTAAAAATTTGAAATTAAAATTTAGACGTTTTCAAACGATAATATGGTATATGATAAAATATAAGCTGAGAATAAGTATTGACTAAATCTGGTGATTTTGGGCCCAGATCATTTATAACATAATGATAAAATTTTGTAACCAATGGGTGAAGTAAAGCTAGATTGACATGTGTGTTTATACATTAGGCTCATGAAATACAGCTATAGTTCTTTGTAATACAAGTTTTTAGCCTGTCTTAGTCGGTCCATCAACACATTACATAAATGGCAATGACATTATCAAATCGTACAAATCCACGTCCAGACAAACGTTTGAACCCTTTCTAAGGAATTTCTAGGGTTTCCCTATTCGAACACGACCACTAGATCAAATTATACAATTATTTTTAAAAATAGACTTTAAGGGAAAGAAATGTTGACCCCAATATCAAAGATTTTTCCATGAAATTAAATTACATCAGAACAGAACCCGAATTCACCATATTTTCTCAAAACCAATGTTCCAAAACCAATTTTTCAAGATTTTAAGGTAAAAATACACAATGAATGCTGAAACGGGACGTGTTTGTACATGTGTGTACATTTTGTACGATAAACAATCCTCGATACATATTCCTTCATTACAGCACATTAATCTATGATAGATGTCACCGTACGTCGCTCTAGAGCTTGTAAGAAACACATAGATGTCTAACAAATGTTAACAAGTCAACGTTTTGCTCCCGGCTGGACAACCTCTAGATCATACGAGACATAACACATTTAATAGCAACGATACGCTTAAAACTGCTTTATCACTTAAATACTTTATTCAATTCTCGTGTATTTATACAATTCTATTTAGAAAATAAAACTGTTTTGTAAACACCAAAATAAGACGTAATTACGTTATAGTATTCATTGTCTACTCTTATTGCCGCAGTACTTGCAGATATCAAAAAGGTCAGCTAGAGACCCTTTAATAGGCACGGGCTATGTGTAAAATGATTATGTTGATGATTCATAGCATGGACATTAAACTATATACATTATACACACATTTACGAACACAAACATATATCTGGTGTATATTTATATACTGTTTATTAGGAATGTTGAAGAGAGTGAAAATGAGAGTGTGATGTGGTTGCTTACATGAGGTAATTTTAACTAGGTTCCATTATATATATATATATATATATATATATATATATATATATATATATATATATATATATATATATATATATATATATATTATGGAACCTTGTAAAAATTATATCACTGAAATCAAAATAATACCCGCTTTATATATGTATGTATATCTTAGAATATTACATTTGCAAACAAAATTTTACAAACCAATATTTCTTTGTCAAATATACATGATATTACGATTTTAATCATAACCCCTTCACAAATAAATGTTATAAGAGTAACATCAAGAATTACAAGAATGTCTCTTGCAATGTATGGTAGATTTAATGGCGTCCCTGAAATGTCGATTTCTGTATGCAAATATCATCGGACTCAACGTCGTATTAATTAAAACAGGAATATATGATACCTCCACGATAATCTCGGCGTCAAATACATCAATATGGTTATGATTATAACGTAATATACCGTATACTATTAGCTGTGGAATCCATGAAAGTAAAGAAGCGACGGCTAATATAAACACAGTTGTAAATGCCTTAGATCGAAATGTTTTGGAACTATGTGTATTTCGGACATGACGGACGAGTAGTGATATCTTTTTGGATTGTGTAACAGCTACTCTAAACACATACAGGTGAAAAAATGCGTTTACAAGTAGAATGGTAAGTATAAGAATTTCATATAACAATTTGGCTGCTCTCGGAAAGATGTCCTCAGAACACAAATTATGTTTACTCCAATTATTCCATCCGAAGAGTGGTACTAAATAGAAACCGAATCCCAGAGAGTATGATAACAATATCCATACAATTAGATGTGTGTTCCGTAATCGGCGATACTTTAAGGGATAAACAATGCATATATATCTCTCCCAGGCTAATCCAAGTAGAATGAACAAAGAGGTTAGTATCCCTCCGAGAAATAAAATATAATGCGAGAGACACACATATTTGTTCACCCAAACTGTCATTGGAAATGTTGTATTCGACATATAGAATGGTATACCAAGCGCTGTTAAAATATTCACCATAGCAAGATTCGCGGCTAATTTATCATGTATCCGCCTCAAACATTTCAATTTGAAAAACGTTATCAAAACGACTCCATTACACAATAATGGTGCCAAAACAACAATCCCAGAAATAACCAAAAGCATATCTCTATGCACGCCTAAATTCTGTATGTCTCTGATAAGTAATTTCATTCCTTCAGTTTTGTTGAAATGCATGACATTATCATGACCCATTGAAAAACGAAATATGCAGTTTCTCAGTCCGGTGTCAGACATAACATACGTGGAACTGTTTACTGATGTTTGTTAGGATGAAGAGTAATATCCATTATTTTACAATCCACTGTATCCACGCAAGCCAATTGGATGTGACAGGTCATATGTCACCGTTCTACTTACCTTACTCAATAAGTTAGTAAATAACTGTCACGTGATATACACACTCCCGTTGAGAAAGGTAATCAAGTGTCTTCCTGCTATCTGCTTTTATAACATGCAGTGAATGCTCTATCACTACTGCGCCATATTTACCCACTAGAGAATAATGTTTCTACTTTCATATTAGTAATTCATTATCTGTAGACTGTATAAAAAGACCGATTTCTAATTTATCCCGTCATAGCCCAGCAATCTTCGGAAAATGTGAATCGCTTGAATAAAGTATGTTCGACATGAAATACCATATGTCCTAAAGTTAAACTTAAATCAAAGAGAATCAAAGAGAACTCATAAAAGTGTACACATGCGATCAATTACGTAACAGAATGTTGTCTGCTTACCGCCTTTATCTGAATAACACATAAGCACAACCAGGAACATTAATGAATAAATCCCTCCTTCAGTTCCACAAGCAATCAGATTTAATAAATCGAAAACTCTATTCAATTATCATGTTTAGAGGAACACAAAAGTAGACGCACCAACACCCACACGATTTTATTTATGATTTTGTCAACGGAACACTTTGATATACTTCGTCAAGGAGTATAGTTAGCAACATATTTATAATGATTTGAATAAATTTCATTGTCCTCCAAACGGGAAGTATAGCTATGCGCAAAAATAGTAAATACACTCTATATTCACAAATTTCCGGCTCCTTGGCCTTTATCAAGTAAAAGACGACAATATCTGTAAGAGTTACATATTATCAAGGCTGCATATTTAACAGTTTCATTGCAAATCATTGTCGGTTTTCACTTGATAAAGGTCAAGGGGCAGAAAGTTTGTGAATATAGTGTTGTTTACTGTTTTTGTCATATAATGATTCGATTAATAATTTACTTTTATTTCTATTGCTAATACTGTCGTATGAGAAAATCAAGGTATAACTCGGTGGTGTTTGAACCTGGTGATAATTACCTATGTGTTCTTTATATATCATATTCACTTACACATGATAAGGTGTCACGTGGGCTCCCTGAACAAAAATCCCGGCTTGGTTTGTTCTTCGACACTAGAAGCAAAGTTGGTAGACTCAGTATTCTCAGAAAACATATATGTTTCCGTCTCTGTTCATCTTTGTAGGTAAATATTGATATAATTTGTCAAATATCGATTCGGAGGCCAGCTAAGAAAAAACAAACTACAAGTGGACAAGCACAACAAATCCGGGCAATCGAAAAACAGCATGCATTGTCAAAGAGATGAGTCAACTCATATTAACAAGGTAAATTCGCCCGAATCCGAACAGTAACAACCAGAATAAAGGGCAGATAACCATAGTAACCCCAAGTCTAACAAACACATTCTAACGGACGTTAGACGTACCATGCGATAAAATATGGTTCTGATGTTACTGTTACTATATCAGAAGTACTATAAAGCATCAATTCATTATACGCATAAGAAATGTACGTATGCTGAACATGCTCAAACGTTTAAATAATCTGGACGATGTAAATGCCAAATGCAGACAGTATATTGGTATTAAAGATGTAAAAAGTGACGACTGACAAGTCAATGTCAACGTCACTAATTTGTTTAAGTTTGCTTTCAATCTAATATTGTCGTATGTTTATTTGCTTGTTTTCCATTATCCAATTAACAAATTTGTTTGTTTTGTTTGTTTGTAATTTGGTTACTATCCCACCAAGATTGTTTCACTTATATGGAGATATCAAAGAGATGAGTCAACTCATATTAACAAGGTAAATTCGCCCAAGTCCGAACAGAAACAACCAGAATAAAGGGCAGATAACCATAGTAACCCCAAGCATCCTGCTCTTAAACTAACAAACACATTCTAACGGACGTTAGACGTACCATGCGATAAAATATGGTTCTGATGTTACTGTTACTATATCAGAAGTACTATAAAGCATCAATTCATTATACGCATAAGAAATGTACGTATGCTGAACATGCTCAAACGTTTAAATAATCTGGACGATGTAAATGCCAAATGCAGGCAGTATATTGGTATTAAAGATGTAAAATGTGACGACTGACAAGTCAATGTCAACGTCACTAATTTGTTTAAGTTTGCTTTCAATCTAATATTGTCGTATGCTTATTTGCTTGTTTTCCATTATCCAATTAACAAATTTGTTTGTTTTGTTTGTTTGTAATTTGGTCACTATCCCACCAAGTTTGTTTTACTTATATGGAGATGTAACTAGCTTTATGTGAAATGTTAAACATTTTTGCCCGAACTATGGACTGGGGAGTTCTTTTACGTACGATGCCTTCCGGGACATGGGAATTACTAATTTAGTCTCCGAAATATATCCTATGATTTTATCTTTGACTGAAAACCACAGTCAGTGATGAGTGATGGAACAGTCAGTGTCATGATTAAAATTAAAACGCTCTTTCATTAGACCAGTGTAAATGGTGCCATTAGTTTAAAATCCAAAACAAATGGTGTGCTTGGCATAGTTGTATCTTTATTTCATAGTTTCTTTGGCATATCTTAGGATATATAGAATCGATATTGAATAATAAAAAATACAATATTTTACAAGTATTTCACTATTTTTGGTTTGACGTGAGAATTTATGGAGTACGAAAGCAATATCAGCCATGGTTGATATTGTTGTCTTTATCCCATAACATCTCACATGAAACCAGAAATAGTGAAATAATTGTTTTATTACATTTTATTTTAGCAAAAAACACCGACCACTGGATCTATTGAATCAATCTAGTCTGTTTGCCTCCATTATTGTATATAGTCAGAGACGTCGGTTGTGAATAAATACTATTTTTGATTTGCTAAGAAGTTTCGTGACGTTAACGATTTCCCTCTCTATTAAAAATAGAAAATAGTGCAATATGATAAATTATCCAGTTTACGGTGCAATTTCATTTTGCACGGTAGAGCACGTGACCGTCCCTGGAAAAATAAATTGGAAGTGCAGAACAAAATGAAAAATGTCACAATTATATATAATTTTGAAGTAAAGATGCTAATATGCAGGATTTAAATATATCATTTTTATGTTATGTTTTTTATGTTTCTATTTGATGGAACCTATCGTTCTGTACCCTCAACACAAACACGAAAGGTAGTCAAAAAGATATACCGTTTTATTAGTTTTACGAGTTCGGAAGTCTTAACATATAATTAAACAGTAAATCGTGATCTATTATATTCATTTGACCTTATTAGAAATGTTTTTGTTTAAATCTAGATGACGAACTAAATTTGTGTCGGATCCATTTAAGTACATAAAAAAAATTGTCAATTTTACCGAGGGTTAATTTTGAAGGGTTTGTGGTCTTGTATCGAAATCGTATGATTTTTTCACTGATTATTTATGAAAAGGAATGTAACTTAAAGTAACTGACAGTATATACACATTTTTTTGCGGATTTCTTTTCTCATAAAATAAGAAATCTATTTTCGCATTATCGATTGGGACGGAGAGTAGGTGGATAGAAATATATAATGAGATAAGGATATTTCATTTTTCAGTTTGTAAGTTATATTTAATCACGCAAATGTCAAAACACCTTTACACATTTTAAATAAACACCTGTTCAAAGTTTACTTTAGGACCTTATACAAACAATTATGTTACATGTTACACGCATAATACATAAAGTTTAACAACAGCTGTTCTATATTATCATTACACAAGTAGAATGATTCAAAAGAGGTGTAATGCTTACAGCAGCAAGGGTATAAAATTTGCAAATTTTTAATTTTCGCGTTACGATTTCCTCGCAAATACAGCTAAATCTAAACTTTCGCAAAAATAACCAATGATACGGTAATTCGCTAATTCGTGAAGAATTTAAATATACCTCTTATACAATGTGGACATATATTTTATCTTTGTAAAGCTATCATAGCTTTTTCTCTGATTGCCACGTCACATTTCATTATCAAAGGTGACTAACAACAGCTAGTTGTGTTTTGTGCAATTGTTCAATGGGAATAAAAAGCATTACATCCCAGACAGAAATGAGTGTCAGGAGGCCCATCAACGTAAGGGAATTATAGAATTAACGTCAGCCTGAATAAATATTAAATGCATGGAAGCAGTTACGATAATAATTACCCACTAACCCAGAAAGCCTTTTTTCCACAAATTTGAGTGCTTATCAATTTTTTTTTTTATTCACGGAAAAAGTTTTTGATTCAGTGATAGATCAATTTACTATTATTTATTACTTTCATTTTGACGAGGGTGTAATCCTCACTTATTTCGTTTGAATTTAAGGTTGGACTCGTGGCTGGTGTGACAGATCGGCAGGGTTGATGACTCTTTCTTGGCACCTGATCACACGTCTGTGTTTCTCGTAGATCTGTGTGTGTCCGGTATTCACCAGACTGGAATGTTGTCCCCCGGACCTCCTTACCATTAATACTTTGGTGACTGTGATTTTTATATTTCTTACCAACAAAAATTAAACGCTGTTTACGTGTTGAACAGTTAGATTAAACGTTACGTATCAGATTGTACAACCAAATATACTCTCAGGATTTAAAAAAAAAAAAATAATGTCATTAGCCTCAGACAAAACGCACACACTGATAATTTGGTGTCTTTATCTGTTAACGATACCAAAGTTATAGCTTTACACAGGGGTCCAAAACAAATACTCAAGACGATCGTTGCTATCAATAAGACTTCATTACTTCATCAGTCGATAGTATGTTGTCGAAAATCTTACTGGTAAGGGTAAATGATTACGAGAGGACTACCTTATTGTAATCTACTTACTTTTTCTATGAAACATATTACTAAAATGATGTCTGCCACACACTAATTAGATGTATACCACTATCTGTTAAATGTAATATGTCCATTTCTTATTAATAAAAAGATACAAAAGTATTAATCTTCATGATGTCCAGAATACAATATACACATCTGGTGAAATTGGACAAACACGGACCTCCGGGAATCTAGATGTGGGATCAGGTGTCTTGGGAGAGTGAGTGACCGTTCACAGCCGCAGCGAGTCTACAGTCAAATTCAAATGAAAAATGTGAAGAATAAATCCTCGTCCCAACCGATACAGACGACACATTTAATCAAAATTTCATTTTGTGACATATTCGTCTTACTGATACTGTAAATATCAACACATAAGGAAATTTATATACACCGATTCGGAAGTTTTTTATTGTTATATCACAAAAAACAAATTTCTTTCTTGATTTCTTAAAAAACGACAGTATAAGTAGACAGAAATCCATTTATACCAAATCGATTTTGTGATATTGTTTCTATTACCGAGTCAAAGCGTCTTTCACGACTTGACATTAGCAGTCAACTTTCATTCATTCATCGTGTATTCCATTCATGCGATTTTAATGATAATTTGAAAGGACTGTGTATCTACAGTAAATCAGTTACACTCTTACTACAGCACAAAGAACATAGGTGATCACTTGATATATCTAATGTAATATTGCAAACTGGCGATTACTCTGGTTCACTGGGTGAAATGTTGAGTTGTTGAGACGTCTGTACCAATTGTGACGAGGATACATTCCTCACGTATTTCATTGGACTTGACTGTGGACTCACGGCGGGTGTGACCTGTCGACAGGGGATGCTTACTCCTCCATGGCACCTGATCCCACCTCTCGGTTTTTGTCCATTTTTGCCGGATTTGTATCTGTGTCCTGGACATCCTAAAGATTTATACTTTGGTATCTGAGATGTTTTATATATCTATATTGATAGCACATGAATCGGAAAATTTGAAAGCACATGTTTATGACATTGCCATTATTTGAAATATAACATGAACAATATAGGAGCAACATATCTCGACATGTCAAAATCGAGTTATTTGAAATTCCGGTCGAAGTGGCACAGCCGGTTCCGAATTTTTGCTATTTTTTTTACTCGGGATATCGTAAAGATTTTATCCTAAAATTCACTTATTTCAAAGTAAATTTGCGGTCTGCAGTTTTAAGACACCACCAGTATCAGTGAAATAAGTATTGGTGATTGGAGAGATAAAATATATCTAGCTATTACAAAGTAGCCTGAGAAGGTCTATTATTGTCCGATATCATGCAAATACCTTGCAAAAGGAGCTCCTAGTAATGGATCGTAGGAAGTGTTAATGAATGTCTTTCGTTTGACAGTGAAAACCCAACAATATATATATATATATATATATATATATATATATATATATATATATATATATATATATATATATATATATATATATATATATATAAAACAAAGAATGAACTAACAAATAATCAAACAAACAACGAACATGCTTAAATGAATTTTGCAATTAATATTATCTAGAGGAAGAACTTATCAATTTGTTACAAATTAACAAAACGTCGTATCAGGAAGCCTGATCCCGGTAAACTGAATTGTTTGACGAACTGACGACGCTATCAGTTTTATTATTTTTGACTATATTTTATAAGTACTTCCTTGCGTTTACTTCCACCCTTGTTTTCGCTTCGTCCGTCTTCGTAACTTGATTACTAGGACTAATTTGTCAAAGGCATAGTTATGATTACGTGACAAGTCTGTAATTTAGTCAGAAGAATTAGTTTTAAAAACTATATATTGCCCATTAGTGACTAGCTCTTTTTTTTCTTTTTGAAGACCTCAACACTAAAGGTTTGTACCTACATATTCGTATTTCATCAGAATATATTATCTACCCAAGTTGACAAAAACGAAGAGACGTTTTGTTTTTCTATATGTTCATTTAAAACTACATTTTAAAAATAATATTACGAAATCATTTCAATTTCAGTACAATTGTTACCATTGACCGTTAATGTTCTGAAGTTTTTGTGTTTAACTGAGCATATTGTTGAACAAGTACTGGTATACCAAATCGGCTGAATATGACTATTTAACCCTTTCATCCCTGAATATCTGAGTGGTATGTTCTTTCTATTGTTTAAGACCAGTCTATTATGGTCTGGAGGGTTGAAAGGGTTAAACATGGATGCTAAGAACCACCATGTTTGTCTTGTACGCTTGCTGTTGATTTTCCGTCCGTGTAAACTAGTTGATGTCTACCATTCATATGTAAAGAGATATCTGCTATATATTAGATGTCATATCTTGCCGATATCATTATATGTATGTGTAATCATTAAGTTATAATTATACAGAATGCAATTCCCATGTGCATTACATAACGTATTGCCCTACAGTTGAATACAGAATCTCCACCGAAGCTACTTTTCTAATTGGAATTCTATTCATCCAAAATGTTCGATAAGGTCGTTAAAAGAGGAATGGGTTTTAAATTGCTGTACACAGTTAAATCAATGAGGTAGGTTATGAATACAAAACACACAAATATTTCTAATCCGTATCATCACTCAGATTGCACATAATTTTCATTAGACTGCACGCCATCGTTGTAGAAATCAACATCAAATTATGTGAAGCAATTTAAAAGTCTTCTTGAGTATATTCACCTGTGACTTACAACCTATGCTTTTAAATCACTGTATGTTTGTATGTAAATAAGTTACAGAAAAACAAAATAATAATATGCCAAGAAAAAAGTAATCACAATTTCATTCTAAAATTATATGAAATATTTCAAACGAATAACAAAATTCATTATTTCAAATGCATTTATTTGTAAAACAGTCGGTTATATTTTCATACTGAAATTGTTCGATACATGACATGAGAATTTGTTTACCCAAGGCACGTCATATTTCCCAAAGGCGAAGTACTGCACATTATTGTAAGCGGTGGATTCATCAGGGTGTGGAACGCTGATACATCATCTAGATTCGCTAATTTAAATGTAATTCGCACGTACCCTTACATTTATCACTTGTATGGATTGTTTGAATAATCATCCTTGATTTAGATGGATCATCAATATGTGGTAATATCAGCAGATATTCTGTCTGGACGCAGGAAAAGTTTTGTCTTTGGGCTTTCAAATCTAAAGACAAAATTCAAAAATACGTAAAAACCGATCAGCTAGCGAAATATTGCCTGCCTCACAATAAATCCACCACTTAGAATTATGTGGAGTGAACATGGCTGATTTAGGTGGAAGTGCAGCGGGATTGAAACCCCTTAAGTTAAAAAAATATGTAAAGCTTTTATATATTTCTGTAAAAATGTAAAGTACTATAAATTTATGTTACCAATCTGAATCCCCTGTTTAAAAAGTGTCACGATCCGGCACTGATTAAATTCTTTGTATCTAAAAACAACTTTTTGTACGAATGAATTAGTTCTTTGTACGAACGAATCAATTTCTTTTTTTTTTTCTACATATGCCTACTACGCCACCGTAGATATGTTATCATTGGGGGTTAAGATTATATCTAATGAATGTATGGATAATGCCCCCCCCACCTTCCAAAGTTGTTGGGACACACAGTTGGCAGTGTATGCATAGCATTATATTTATTAATACGTTTCAGTATATTCATTTCAATGCTAAATAACATGTTGAACATACCAGATGTCTTAAATCTACTTAATTTTGGAATGTTTACTCTAAAATTATTAGTTGCAACACTGTCGGAAGCAAATTTAAAGTGGGGGGCTAAACCAACTTAAAACACACACACGCAAGAAACATCTAGGCGCTAAGCCTTAATTTTCAACACCTATTTCTATCTTTGCATAAAAAGTGTGGGGGGGGGGCCCTACGTCAAATTATGGGAAGTATTTCATCGAAAACTGCAATTATTTATTTTTCTAAATAAAAATATTGTATTTCTATACATATACTTTTATCTCTTTCAAGTTATAGATAAAATAAAAGAATGTATTCTTCGACCAGTTTGAGACTCCACGATTGAACAGAAGTGTTATTGTCACGTCATGATGGCGGGTGTTTGAGTTCGGGTAAAAAAAAAGTGCTAAGGAAGTGCTAAATTTCTGTGTGAAAAATTTTGTGTGACCGTAAATTGTCGATGTAGTCAAGCCAAGAAGTATATGGGCACCTTGTAGATGTATCTGTGGTAACATAAGAGTGATTATTAGAGATTTTTTCACATTCCAACAAAAGTGAAGTAGTGTCACACTTCAATGAACTTGCTCTTTCATGTCTAACCTTAAAACGGCCTGAAAACAGCCTGAAAATCCCCTAATATCACCACCTACAGATCACAAATCACTCGGTTTACACGGCGTCGTTTTCTATCTGCAAACATGTCACACATACCCAGAGCATAATACTTTATCGGAAGTCGAAACTACCGATGACATTGAGGGTACGATCCAAACTGCCGAAACCCATGACACTATGGGATCCGCCATTGGACCCAACCCTATATACCCAGGTTTTACTCTCCCTGTGATTAACTATCAGCCGCCTTCAGGAGATACTTTTGACATGACTAATTTTGTCCTCAGTCTGATGAGCAATCAATTGTTTATCAACGTAATATCAACACACCTCACCACCCGTCCTGACCCAGAAACTGTCTGAGGAGATCAAAGTATCAGTAAAGTGATGTCATTAAAGATGCCCTCAAATCTTTGGGAGGGAAAGCTTAGTCAACGCCACCACACGTATTGATGCTAACAGGGGGGACATTGACAAATTGTCTGACACACACAAGATGCCCTCGCACAGCGGGGTCACACAGCTTGAGCAGTCTTTTTCCGATCTTAAGGCTTGGACGGAAAAACAAGGTATGGGAGTTACTTTGATGAGATCGAGAAATTGGAAACAGTATGGAAGGAGAAATTCCCTACGTTTCACATAACGTCATGATCGAGGAGTCTGATGATACAGATGAAGTTAATAGTCAAATTGTGCAAAGGACAAACTTTGAAGTGGATATCACCAAAGATGATATATGTAGGTCCCATCGGTTCGGTCGTAAAAACAGACCCGGGGGACAGTCAAATCATTTATGTCGCTTCCGTAACTGGAAGCTAAAAAATAGATGTCTACAGACAGAAACGCAATCTGATGAGAGGACCCGACCGTGTATTCATAACAGAGGATCTCACTGCATACCGACAGTCAATAGTTAGTGAAACCATGAAAGCTAAAAGAGCTGGTTTAAAGTGTCCTCATTCTGGGACAAACGACGGAGCATCGCATATTTATTAAAGCGACCGAACAGTGACTTCAAGCATCTCATCCGCAAGTTACTGGTCGACCTTAAACTACTACGCGCCACCTACAGATGAGTACATGGAAGCTGCCGGGTATGCCATGTAAACTAGTAGTAATCTATGACGTTCATACAACTTACTCAACTGTGACGATCTATTACAGTTTAATAACACGGACACACGAAACCGTATACCTATACTGCCCTGTACATTGGAGTCTACTATTACATGTGCTCGCATCTCACGGTTAAAAAATGCATACCTGGTGTAATACTCATAATAATCACATTCATAAATCATATATATCCATTCTTACCATTTGTCTAACTGGTATGTGATTTTTTATACAGATATTCACCTGGTTGCTGCTTGTCTTGACCTTTTTTCAGGATATTTATCGAGACTAACTCCAAATTTATACTCACCTGGTTGATCTTGATATGCATCAAACCATAGTTTGATATAATTACTATATTTCAAAACAATAATAATAATCATATACGTATACATGTAGTTCTTGAATAAGGTTAAGGCAAGGCAACCTGGTCAAAATTGTATTATAGTACAAGTATAATTTAATACCAAAAAATATTAACACAATGTTTTGCATATTATATGCACGACGAACCTCAAGTAACTATTATAGTTTCAATAGTTTTTATCTTGTCATTGATTACTAGTAATACTCATCTTTATGACATAGATAATATTTCTGACAGCATGAAACCACAATATTATATACTCAATAATAATCTTATTTTGTTGTACTTAGGTATATATCATCGTCATGTTCTTGCTCAAAGCGTGGCATAATATTAGTTTCTATATATAGATATATGAATGCTTGCATATCCAGATGATGGTGAATACACGTACTTGCAATGATCACATCTATGTTTATTACATCTGACAAACAGTGTATCAATTGATAAGAAACTACATACGTACATACTATAGATTGGACAGAACTTACAGGTTAAAATCTAATTATGCTATACAAGTACTTTGTACCATAATTTTATCCTCATTATTAAATAGACTAAATCAGTATACGTTTTTAGTTATAATGTCTATCAATGTTCATAATTATATGATTACACTGTTTGTAAGAAGTGTATTTATTCCTTAATTCTTTATTTTCATCTTAAATTGTTCAAGCTAGACAAATTTGTGCAATTATTGAGTCAAGTTTAATTTTTCATTAAGTCAAGTTTAATTTACACATATTAGCTATATTAGGTCTATATGCAAATTTTCATCGTTGTACACTTAGCACTTTTGCTTGTAAATTTGTTTCTTTTTCATACTTTTTGAAATCGATAACATGTTTTCTTTCATTGCATTTATAATATTGATTGTTCTCTATTCGCTTTGTCTATCACGTTTCGTTCTCTTTGGTGTCCCTCTACTGTCCATGTTGATTATACATGTGTTTACACGGTTCTGCTCGACCCTGCTGCCACCCCGTATCGACTTTCCATATTCTACCTGTACTTTAGCGCAGTCACATAGGTAACAACATAGTTCAATACAGCGGTGGCAGCTGGGCCTTCACCTTGCCCGAGCTTACTCAGGTCTTTATAGTGTGAAAAATCAAAACTGCTATTTAGTCGATGTATTCAACTTCGAGTCTCTGGGAGGATCTTGGTCTTAGAATTATGTTTTCAGATCCAATTATCATCTCACCATCCTAGCCCCTGTTATTCATTCCATTGCCGTCACGGGGAATGTGATTATAGCTCTCTATAGCCATTTGTTGTTAATGTTATGTAATGACTGATCATCCAAACCCCGGCCCCGATATTTCCAGTAACCTTACGTTATCAATATTTCATCTAAATATACGTCGTTTCAGAAATAAAGTCTCCTATCTTTCTGACCTAGCGGAAGAGAGTATGATATTATTTGTGTGTCTGAAACGCAAGATCTCGATGAAAATGTAAATACTAGCTGACCTCGTAATAGAAGGTTTTTATCCTAATCCGTTTCGGAAAGATAGGAATGCGTATGGTGGAGGCTTGTTGGTATATGTATCCGAGAAACTATTTGGCAAAAGACAGCCCCATTTAGAAATAATTGACATGGAAATGATTTGGTTACAGCTAAAACTATCGAATCAAACTTTCCTCATATGCTGCGTTTACCGTCCATCAAATTCACCACAGAATTTTTTGGGATAATTTCCATGTATATCACTTGAAAATGCCATTGTTCAGAACGAACATTATTCTCATTTTGGGGGATCTAAACGTAGATCTTGGTTCCGTAACACAAAACATAGGCTTATAGATATTATGAACGAAATTGGTTTGTATAACTGTATAGAATCACCTACACGATTTTGTCCGGTGCGTGACACATTACTTGACCTAATTCTAGTAAGGGAATGTTTCGATTATGAACTCTGAGTGTTATAGATGTAGATAGGTCAATTATCAGATCATAATTGGTGTCTTAGTAAACCTAATAAATTGATTCTTGTTACCAAAAAAACGTACAAAAGGGATATATGGGACTATCGGAATGGAGATTTTGATATATTTTAATGAAGATATCAATTAATGTTAATTGGGAAGAAAACAATCACCGAATTTTGCTGAAGTGATCAAGCCTGTGACGTTTTTCACTAATACGTTTATTAAGTTAGCCGAAAAAAAATATTCCAAAAAGTCTGTTACCCATTCGCCCTAATGACAAACCTTGGTTTAATTCAGAACTCAGAAAGGAAATAAGAAAAAGAGACAGACTCAGAAAAAGAGCATTCAAATCTAATTCTTTGGTCATTTACGACAATTACAGAAAACAACGTAATCATGTTAACAATTTAAAAAAGGCTGCTAAAAAAAGACATATTTTATTGTAACTACATGGACTAATAGACGATTACTCTGCAAATAACGATCAAGATTTTGGAAATTTAGCTCGTAAATTAACCAAATCGTTGTGTAACAGCTTTGCTATCCCACCTCTTATAAACCAGTTGAATGGGGGATGTAGTAATAGATGACATCGAAAAGCTACTTTATTTAATCAATATTTGCAGATTTTTTCCACAATCTTAGTGATGATAATGATGACGTTCCAGAATGTCCCATTAGAACTGAAAACATCTTAGATCATATTGAAATATCGGAATCCGACATGTTGACATTATAACCTCTTCTTAAAACTAATAAGGCGTCAGGTCAGGATAATATAAGTCATAAGATGTTAAAAAGTACCGCGCTTTTTCCGTATGTAAGCCTCTATTCGATATTATTCAAAAAGTCACTAAGTGCACGTATTTATCCATCTTTCTTGGAAACAAGCTAGGGTTCATGCCTATTTTCAAAAAAGGGAGACCGACCGATTCTTCGTCTTAATTATCGGGCCCATTTCCCTGCTTAGCACAGTTTGGCAAATTGTTTGAGGATATATGTATAACCTTCTTCTTTAGAAAACCAGCTATTCTATAAATTCAAAGTTGCGTTTTCTATCAAACAATTCAAACTAATTATATCAATACTAGAGATATTCCATTTCCATAGTATTTAGACATGGAGGAAAAAAAAGTCTTATAATGTTTATATTCCAATGCGATGTATGTTTTCTAAGCATTTGATCGTGTGTATGGCACAAAAGGTCTTTCTAGTGAAAATTAAAAGCACATGGTATTTGTGGCTCTTTGTTAGCTTTTTAAAAGAACTATCTTTCAAACAGAAAACAACTAGTATTTATTAATGAATCGAGTTCTCCTCTTCTGGTAACAATTCTGCGATGTTTCTAAAGCATTTGATCGTGTATGGCACAAAGGTCTTCTAGTGAAATTAAAAGCACATGGTATTTGTGGCTCTTTGTTAGCTTTTTAAAAGAACTATCTTTCAAACAGAAAACAACTTAGTATTTATTAAATGAATCGAGTTCTCCTCTTCTGGTAACAAATGGGCAGGAGTTCCCCAAGGGTTCAGTGCTTGGGCCTCTGATGTTTCTTATCAGTTGTAAATGATATTGCAGACAGTCTCATGAGCAGTACCCGTCTATTTGACTGATGACACCTCAATTATCTTCTTCTTCTAATGAACCTCGGGGAAATTAAACATAATTTGGAAAGTTGACCTGGATAAAAATACATGACTGGTCAGTAAAATGGAAAGTGTCAACTTTAATCCTGGCAAAACAGAACTTCTTGTTATTGGCAAAATGTCCAGGAAAATTTTGAAGTCAGATTTAATAATTCAACAATTAAGCCGGTAATAGTCATAAACATCTAGGTGTTACTTTTGATTCTAATGCCGAATGGTCGTCACCATATTGATAATATATGGTAAATCAGCACTGTTCATAGGATAAACTTTTTAAAAAAAATTCAAATTTACATTTTTTCAAGAAGAACTTTAAACAAAATTTTATTGCTCGTTTATCTTACCCATTTTAGAATATGGATGTGAAGTTTGGGGAGGGTGCAACAAAGGGGAAGAAGACAAATTAGATAAAAATACAACTAGAAGCAGCTAGATTAGTGAACAGGCCTTCCATTATTTACATCAAGGAATCTTTATATTTCGAAAAACAGGGTGGGAAAAATTAAGTGATCGAAGAGAAAAGAAGGAAAGGTTTGTACTTTACATAAAATATATTCACAATGTAGCACCCAGGTTATTTAACAGAAATTTTAGAAACATTATTCTATAACAAACCATTACAACTTACGTCGATCAGTCGCGGATTTTATACCATTCCTAGGTACCGACTTAATCACTACAATAAATTCGTTTTATCCGTCAAACAGTACGCACTTGGGGATTAGTATAAACCCCGATATTAGACATAACCCTTCAATTTATACCTTCAAAAATTATCTCAAGTCACACAGCGACGATTCTATATACTACCAAAATCATCTTTTATATGGTTGAAAGGAAATTAAATTTTGCAATCAAGATGTATCTTATCAGTTGTCTAAATTCTGACCTTTTTCGTGTTAACTTAACAAAAATACTCCCCCTTTGCCCAATGTGGAAAACTTTCTTGAAGATTCTTATCATTTCCTTTTAGAATGTAGAAATTATGATCAGCAGAGACAGAAGTTATTTTCACACATTGTCAAATTATCGCCCTATTACTGTTGAAATTTTACTATTTGGAAATGTAAGTCTATCTAATGAGGAAAATGAACTTATCATGTAGCAACTCAAACATATATCAAGGACACCAAGAGATTCACTACAGAGGGACAACCCCATCCTCTCTCTCTCTCTCTCTCTCTCTCTCTCTCTTCTCTCTCTCTCTCTCTCTCTCTCTCTCTTCTTTGTAATTTATATCTAGTATGATGGTTTTATTGTATTGAATAAAATACAATAATATATATTTATATACTCGCCATCTATGAAATTGTGTAATATGTAAGGAGAGGGCTTTACATAATGTTTTGATAACTTGTAGCCCAATCCTATTTCTGTTAAATGGAAATAAAATATGTTTAAACTAAACTAAGTGTTATATAAATAGACTTAACAGACTGAGGTTTCTTCAGGGGAAATTCAAAGAAGGGCGGCAAATTATTAATTTGTTTCCAGCTTCATTTCCATCCTCAAAGCATTTCAACGCGCTATTTCTGTTCCTAAACGTACAGCACAATTTCTTTATCTATTCTATCTCTCTTCTTTTCCCATCTCAATCCATGCCTATCTCAACTCATATCCTCTTTGGCTAAGTCATTTCTACAGTTGACTGACTCGTAACCAAAAAAATTGGAGGAGTCGATCCCATCGTTTTACTAATTTGTACACAATAACGTAGGAGTTATTATTATGGGGCCTCCGTGGCCGAGTGGTTAGAGCATTGCGCTTTAAAAACATAAGGCCTCTCACCTCTGGTTCGAATCCCGCTAGGGTCATTTCGAATTAAGTGGGAAGGTTTGCCAGTTTTCTTGCGGAAGGTCTGTGGGTTCTTTTTCTTTACCCGGGTAACCGGGGTTTCTCCTCCACCAATAAAAACTGGACGCCATCATATGACTGAAAGATTGTTGAGTATGGCGTAAAACAAAAAATCAAAATCAAACAAAATCAACGTAGAAATTATGGATACACCGATGACTTAAATCTCAAGCACATGTAAAAACTATCCGGTCTCGATCATTTTTCTACGTAGGAATCATGAATACCTGTTACGATTTTTTGGTTTGTTCCATTCCGTATAGTTTTGTCGGAATAGTTAGTGTTCATATCATGTGAACTCGACAGAATGTCGGGCAAGATCGCTTCCGGTTTCGTAATATTTACATTGACAACATTCAATGATATCGTGTTTCAGTTCTTCTCCTGAGATTTAAGTGTTGATAGATGTTGGAATCCTTTCTTGTAACGACAACAAGTGCCGTCACTTCGATTGTAGGCTGCTTTTCTACATCTGGCATCTAACAACTGGCATGGTATCTAGATTTTAGGCATATATATATATAAGATAAAAAATGTTTAACAGGAAGTTTCTCTGAAGTTGCATACTATTATGACAAACTGTAACAGAAAGTATCAACTCCAAAAAGGTCTATAGACCCATACCAGTTGGAAAAATTACCCGTTTCCCAGATAACTTTTTTTACGGATCAAGAAGAGGCACAGTGATAGTTTTCATCATAGAAAAATAACCCAGGATTTTCTACCATAGAAAAATAACGCAAGTATATTTTCACAACAGAAAAAAAGTAAATATTCAACAGTTAATAATGGTCATGTCGTACAAGTTACACGTGTTTTAGTAGGCTGAAATTATAGCTATATACATGGCAATTGTGTAGTGTTTGCAAGCAGTGCAATTTCATTTGAATATTACGACGTTTTCGATGGTATAAGATGATTACAACGCGCAAGGACAATCCTACTAATGGTATGTTCCTTAAGGGTTCCTCCAAAACAACTACTAATTGACACGACAATTTTCTCTCCTGTTATTAGCGATATAAACAACTGAAAAACCCGACATAGTGATTCCTAAATTTGACATGAACTGTAAACAAACAGTATAGGTAGCCCTATCGTCGTAAAACCACGGTCCGGATTTTCTCTTGTGCTCTTTCCTACCTGTAGTTTCATGTGCCCGAAATCACTAGTGCATATATATATATTTTTTTTTATTCATGAAGCCTCAACCAATGCGAGTGAACAGTGCTCGCGCATTCGTCAGCTAATCGGATCGAGGCTATTAAACAATTTCAGAATTGTATTAGATCAACGGACTTTGAAATAACTTCCGTTGCCGATCACAACTAATGTAATAAGATTTGTTAGTTTTACGCCATACTCAACAATCTTTCAGTCATATGATGGCGTCCAGTTTTTATTGGTGGAGGAGAAACCCTGGTTACCCGGGTAAAGACCACCGACCTTCCGCAAGAAAACTGTGATTAGATAAATTGAACAAACTTACTCCTTTATAAATATTCATTAGCTACGAGTGATTTCGTGGTGGGGGTACATTGAAACACGTGGTGTAGTTTAGCAAAGTGCATAGCGATTCCGGACCGACCGTGTGGTGTGAATTTACGACTGTGAGGGCGCCCATCTATATATACATTTATGCATATTCAGGGGTTCTAAATTTCTTTGTTTTCGAAACCAAAAGCCAAAAACTCGAAAATTGTAACGACCTTTTTACCTTATATCCGTATAACCTGGCGAGATGTAGTCTCGTGAACCCTTTCTTGACCCGGACACGTTCAAATTTTAGGTAATAAAGAATAGCAGCATTAAATTTACACCGACAAGAATAATCTTTCTTTTTTGTTATACTACCTACGAGTATCCAGTGGGGAATATAAAGTTTTTTTTCCATAAAATTGTCATAACCAAAAACTGAGTAGAAAGGAATTCCGCAAGATAATCAAAAGGTTCACCCGCCTATCACGTTTTGTGAGTGGGACAATACCTCTGTCAGCGAAGTAATTCTGAAGCCAATTCATTTCCACAGATAGTTCTATGTCAATTCAATACCAAACAGCATTATGGTAATTACCTTGTTGGTAAATACATGTATATCTTCATGAATAATTCTACAATTAAACAGGCGATGGGCACGAATGAGTTAATCGATGGGCACGAGTCAACCAATTCACTTAGGTACGAGTTGTGATGAATACGAGATAACAATAATCCATATGTTGAACTTATTCATCTGGGGTTGCCATGAATATTACGGAACTCCGTTTGTATTTATTGTCGTTACGAGTAAAAGTCATTTTTTAATCTTCAATTTCAGATTACTAGAAAACAGAGAATAACCCAGAAGCGTAATTAATGGGAAGATAATAGCCTTTTGCAAAGCATATTGCCATTTAAATCAAAATTAACAACCTCACTGGGCGTAAATCGCCGGTCATTGGCAAAGCCGTTAGAACGTCCACAATACACAGACAGGGTCAATGTTGAACATACGGCCGACGCCATCCGCTTGCGCGATGATGATGACGACGACGACGACGATGAGGTACAGATAAATATAATTGTACAATAAATTTACAAACATATGATATGGGGGCGACCATTTGATTCGGGGGGGGGGGGGGCTGGCAGATTTTGGAAATAAATATTCTGGCCTTGAATAATAAATAATCTGTCCTCGACTAGCAGGAAAATAAATAATCTGACCTTAAATGGTACCAAAGTTGTGGTAAAAATTGATCAATGTTTAAAAATTTTCGGCTCGATTCGCTCGCCATATTTCATTACTTTTTTTTTCGGCTCACTACGCTTGCCAATTAGGGGGGAGGATGGTCTCTTATGTATGAAAACAAGTAGATACAATTACAGTAGTCCGTGTAATTTTAATGTTATGGTTTATTACCTAAATGTTAAACTCGTCCAAATCAGGTACAGGTCAAGAAAAGGTTCATAAGACTCCATTCTACCAGGTATGGATTTACTATATGTACAGTAAATCTAAATAAACTCAAAGGGGACAGCCCATTTTCCCGGTGGCCCGTTACTCCGAAGGCCCGTTATTCCGAAAAAAAAAACCTGCATTATGCCGTTTCTGCTCAATTTTATGGGGTTTGAGATAACATTGTGACCTGATGACCGTCACCTATATTCTAAAAATAACTATTTCGGACATTGTTGCCGCTGGGCATTAATGTTTCTTAAACAAATCTTTTTTGTATTGTTTGGCTCTTTTTTTGTTGTTGTTTGTTTCGTTGTAAAATCCCTTTTTCATTTTACTATTACCAAACATCAGACCTCTTTTTCTTGAGTTGAAACACCCCCCACTTACCCTCGTATTTTTCTCACTTACCGTTGGCATGTTTTTACCTCAGTGTCGCATACTCATTTTTGGCGATAATCGTAACTCCCCAACGCCTCGCTCATTTTTTAGTGTAAGAACGTGTTTGCAAGATACTTCGTTCGTGCGTTGTGCGGTAGTGAGATATAGTGATGGCGTGGGTATTAGTGAGGTGTGCACGAACGTGTGTTTACTAGCGCGATAGTATGGTGTACCGATGGGTCCATACGTGAAAGCGCGACGACGCGTTTGTAAAACACTTAAAAACGGCGGTTATTTCGCAAACACGCTTTCACGCTAATGTGCCGTTGCAAATTTGTAACATTTAAGCAAAGGCTCCACAAAGCGGACATTGGCTAGAGTTGACCTTGGCCTTTGACCCCGTGACTCAAAATCAAAAGAATTCATCCTCTCATCATGAACAACGTGTATGTGAAGTTTGAAAGTGATCGGACAAAAACTGTAGTCTATATCGTGCCCACAAGTGTCGCGGACGCCCTCACGTACGCACGCACGTACGTGCGCACCCACTCACTCAACTACACACGAACGGCCGCATTACTATACCCCCTCCAACGCTGTTGCGAGGGGATAAAAAGTGTAAGTGAGCGATAGCTTGTTAGTGCGACCTCAACGGTGTTTTACAAACGCCCCGTTGGGCTGTTACAGATGGCCCATGGGGACACCGTATAAAAAGCGCGTTCTTGAGAGTGTTTTCACAAAGATTCCTTGGCGCTGTCGTACATGGCCCTAACAGTGCACTATAATAGCTTAGTTACTCTTCAGAAATTGAACATTATTTGCACTTTTTCGGAGTAACGAGTTTTCTGAGTATCGGGCCTTCGGTGTAATGGGCCTTCGGATTATCAGACCTTCGGGCTACCGAATTAAGACCATGAATTTCCAGGCTCTTAATTAATGTTGAACCAGTACAGAACCTTGCTTAAGAGACCACCTCATTAATTAGACCACTTTGAGTCAGATAGGTGGTCTTAATGGTGAGGTCTCGCTGTATTTTAAATAAGAAGTTAGAAAATTAATAAAAATAAATTACCAAAATTTTCGCTCCTCGCTACCCTCGGCAAAAACAACTTTATAATCTTCCCTGGATTTGTCTGTATATTTTGAATTTCATGACTTATGACTACGCTTTGTTTTATTTCAATTAATCTCTAAAGTGTTTGCCCTACAAATGAAAAATAAATAATCTGACTGGACAAAATTTGCCAGCCCCTCCTCCCCCCTCAGAATCAAATGGTCGTCCCCTAAGTAAGGTGTTGATTAACAAATACATGTCTGCTAGAGAAATAAATAAAATAAAATTCATTGGCGTGTGTAATTTATCCATTGTCATTTTTATCGTGCAAATAAAATGATGGTGGAATCACTTCTGTGTAATGCACGTCATCACATTTAATTACTATCAGACTTTTTCGAAACACCGGAAATTGATTTTCAAAGAGATTGTCAAAAGAAGATAAAAAGAGTTATTTTTATTACCGGTGTAGGACGTATCCGAGACAAAAATTCATTAGACGGTAGAAATTGACACTTATCAATGTCTGTCAATAACATGCGATTGATTCTGCAGTAAAACTCGACAGACAGTAATTTGTCGACAGTTGATTGTTTGAACTGCTCTCTCTCTCTCTCTCTTCCTCTTCTCTCTCTCTCTCTCTCTCTCTCTCTCTCTCTCTCTCTCTCTCTCTGTACAATGCAAATCAAAATTGTGTAGGGCAAGGGCGGATCCAGGATTTTTTGAAAGGGGTGAGAATCTTTAATTTTTATCATTACGAAATGCGAGCGCCGAAGGAATTTTTCAAAGGGGGATTGCAACTACCCCGCGTAAATCCGACAATGCATGGTAGGGGTGCATTTTTTTCCCGGTAAAAAAAAAACATTTCATATGTGTTTTGATTACGCAATAAATATATACAACATTGGCGGCTGTAGAAATTTTAAAAGGGTGGGTTTACTTTTTATTACTGTTTCAAAAATAAAAAAAATCTTATTCCCTCCCTCATCATGCCCATGAATTTGTGTTTGCTGAAACCAATTTCATTTGGGGTGAATGAAAAGTCAATTTAATGCAATATTTGACCGGAATGAAAACGAGTTGCAATGTGATAATTAACTTTCTGGGCTTTTAAAATTGAACATCATTGGCACTGACGGATTTAGAGGGGGTGATATTAACATTTTCTTTTTTCTTTTTCATTTATTTTGTTATATACTACTTGTATTTAATATTTTTACTATCACACTGCTGCATTCCAAGGAAAATAAAAAAAATGTAAATATCAGCATAAACACATGAAGCAATGAAAATACAATGTGAAGGACTAGGGGGGGAAACGGTTTTGTGAAAATACCTCATTGGGCTTCCAATTAATTGGATTTTTCAATATTCTATCTCGGGAGCTTAATATTCATCACCAAATTCCACTTCAGTTTCAGATTAAATTAATCTATAAATGAATTATTTTAAAGCATAAAGAGGTCATAATTCAGTGTCTAGAGGCTATTTCTAAACAGGCCGAATTACTCTCCCAATTTTAGGGTACATTTTTGCTAAATCAATCTTCTTTTGAGAAGGACAATCAGTGTGATTTATTAGCGGAATCCTGGAGTATTTTCCGTCTGGAAGCAGAGAAATGCGTCTACGGACTTACAAATTCCAAGTGTTTTCTGAAAGATGTTTAAAACCCGACCCCATTACGATCCAACACTTAGTATTATGTGTAGTGACAAGGAAAGGATTCAGACGCAGCGAAAAAATAGTGTAAAACTTTTGAATTTTAAGTTAAAAGCCTAAAAATTAATGACAAATTTCCAGAATTTTTCGCGCCTCGTTCCGCTCGGCGACGATATTCTACATTTACGAATCTTAAGTCATGGGACTTCTAGTTAGATCGTGTCTGGAAAGCTTCCAAATTTCATAATATTTTTTTTTTTAATAACTACGTTTCCCTGTAGTCTCATATGAATTATTGCTTCGCAATTTATCCAACAATTTGTAAAACAAAATATGTATTATAAATCTAGTATAATTCTGTTACCCTCACCCCCACCCCTGAACAAATTCCGCATTCTAGGGCACTTTGAAGATCAAAAGCACGCCCCCTCTAACCTAAAATCCTGCATCCGCCTATGATGGGGAAGCATACCCTGGACCAAGGGAAACGGTGATTTTAAGTCTGGAAGCAAGAGAATACTTCTTCGGTCTTCCGACTTAATCTATCAACGATATATCTTAACGATAAAGATGTCATAATTCAATGTCTGAAGGAGACTTTTTGCCCCGATTTTAAGTAACATTTTTTGCTGATCTTTCACAGTCAGAAAATCAATTAAAAAATTCCCAAAATATTCTCGCAAATATTCTGCTCGGCGGATATATTTAAAATTTACACACCCCAACTTAAAATTCTCAATCTGCCTTTGATGAAGTATACATTACATAAAAGTTTAAAAAGTATAATTTTATGTCACCAACTTCAACCACCCCATAAAATTTCCTAGATCCACCATATATGTTTTGTGTGTAATCAAAACGCATATGGAAACAATTTGTTTTACCGAGGAAAACATTTTCATAAAGAAACTCACCCCCACCCCCCCCCCCCCCCCCCCCCCCCACCCTATGCCACCCACCACACACACACACATTGAACACACACTTACCGATGCCACTGAAAAAATATCACGTGCAAACGCATGACTCCAGTTTTTTGTTTGTCCGCTCTGGACAAATATATAAAAAATAAAAAAATGTATGTGACAAGACTTACCGAAATAAGGTATTATATAAAATAAATTAAATTAAATCAGCAAATGCAAACGCATGATTTTATATAAAATCTTATTTTAGTGAAATTTGTATATGAAGTTTAGATCCGTTTAATTGTCGAAGTTCAAGATACAATTCTGATTTGTAGTACTTGTACTTTTGAGTCATTCTTTTAATATTTGGTAAAAACTTTACAAGAAAAATATTTCCCAAGCGGGGAATCGAACCCCGGCCGTCGCGGTGAGAGCGCGAAATCCTAACCACTAGACCACTTGGGAAGTTAAGATGTAAGTAGTAAATAATATATATAAACAGTGGCACCATATTTTGGATAATTTTATTTAATGCTATAACTTAATTTTGTACTTATTTACATGTTTTTCGGAACTAGAGACAAATTCAATAGCTACTTTAATCGATGATTAGTATATGGATGTCTGATTTCCAACAATGTCGTTTATTTGTTATATCTACCCTAACATTTTGTTATCCTCCATAGATAAAGTGTCTCTACTTACCTCCCTTTGTTCACACGTGCCATCAGTTTTGATCTAGATTTAAACCAGAGACTATATATAGAGTAGACCTTTATGTTCCTGGTTTAATCAATAACGGATCGGAAAATATGAAAATTAATTATCAAAAACCGTGAAAATATTGTAGAAGTGCTAAATAATTCAATAATAGTCTTTGAGCCAACGATAAGCCCCGTTCGGCCAGTAATTATGAAGGTTATGGTTTTTTTTCTTAAAACTAAAAGATGAGTTTGAGTCAAAAATGCTACAAAATAAGTCGTGTTAGGCACCATTGCCGTTCTAAAGCAGTTTAGCTGGCAAAACCCATATATTTCTTTTACCAAGAATCGCTGAAAATTGTAAAACCTCAATTAATTTTTCAGCTATGTTCTCTGTTTGAAATGAATGTAATGGTAGTATGGTAGATATGTTAAACGGTATTATAATTGTAACAACTACTGTTTAACAAACTTGATGTTTTAGGGTAAAAATCGGTTTAGTCCTGATTGTCCCACTTTTTTAAATTCAGTTGTCCTGATTATCCCACATACCTTGTACAGATTGTCCCACAAAAATTCAGAGTTAACTTCTATTGTTAAAACAACAACTGAATTTCAAAAAGTGGGACAATCAGGACTAATCAAAATAATTGGGTTGCTTGTTTGTTTAACTAAATAGGGTCCCAATATGCAGACTAAAATATAAGAAATATATTTAAAAATGAGTTTAAATTTAAATTGAGTCAGATAAAAAATATTTTTCTATGAATACTTGTACAGTTATAATGGACAATTTTGTGTCAGCTAAAAATTTACAAAATAAAATTAAAAGAATTTTGTATAAAAATCACTTTTGATAAAATACATAAAATATTTTCTAATATATGTAATACTTTTTTTCTCTAAAAATATTACTTTAAAAATACGGTATGAAAAAGATAATAAGTATATGTTCTCTGATTCAATTATATTATAATAATGATAAAGTTTAACAATAACTCATTTTAATGAAAATATTATTATATATAATATATTTTAAAAAGATATTTATAATTTTGTTTATTTATTTTTTCATGCTATTTTCAGTTATGCTGTAGAAAACATTTGTTGATCTAATTTTTTTATTTTTGCAAAACATTCATTAATTGTCCCATCTTGTAATTATGTATATTTTGATAAGATATTTTTCAGTTGATATATGCATGTTCATCTTATGGAAAAGATGATTCTTAATTAATGTAGCAATTATGTATACACATGAGCTCATCTCTAAACTCCCAAATTCAGTATCAATGAGGAGGTTTATTAGGCCTTAATTAATAGGGGATACTAAGTGAAGACTGATCATAGAAACTAAATAAGTTGATACAATGAGGTAGAAGCTGACTGGGTGCTTTATATTTAAATGATGAAGAACTGTGTATGTTTATAAATGTTAATCTTGAGATTTTCAATTCTGTGTGATTAGTGCTACATGTATATATTTAAGTGATGAAGAATTGTGTGTATTTATATATCTTGAGATGTTCAATTTTGTGTTAAAATTAGTGCTTTATATTTAAGTCCTGAAGAACTGTGTGTGATTATATATGTTAATCATGAGATGTTTAATTTTGTTTAATTAGTGCTTTTAAATGTATGTTGTATAAATTTGAATTAATATTTGTAATATATATGTGCTATATTTTAAAAATAAAATAACTTAAAATTATAATGTTCTGTTTTCATGTTTTCAATTTTCTGACTTTTTCTTATCAAAACATTATACTTTAATAATGACTTGTAATTTGTTTATACAGGTGAACAATTTTTCTTTTACAATCAAAACATGTCCAGATTGTCCCACATTTAAAAGTCCTGATTGTCCCACAAAATTTGTCTTAATTGTCCTGATTGTCCCACATTTTGTTTTACCTTTTTAACTTGTATATACCAAAAGTGGGACAATCAGGACCACACCATAAAAATCAATTTTAAAAACAGAAATCTGTGAAAGAAACACTGACTTGAACTCACTCATTACTCCTGTTTTTACCAAGGTCTTTATTAAAACTGTTACAAATGAGCTATTGACCAACTGGGTTAAAAAAATTGATAGAAAATTAAGAAAAATGCTTAGAATTGGAACATACAATAAATCTGTCCTTTAAGGTAATTTCGCAATTAAACTTGAGGTAATATATGTATAGTAGATAATTGGACTATAGTTTTGACCCAATAGACAATTAATGTTATTAAAATTGGTGTTATGGGGTAAAAAAAATCGCTGAAAATGGGAATATCCTTCATTTACGGTTCCTTTTTAAAACTAAAGTAATGGTTGGATGTAATGCAAGTAAGAACCTCAATTTTTTATCAAAGGAAATTTTGATTGGTATGTTTATATGAAAGCTTATAAAAAACACAGCTATAAAATTGGCCTATTAGCACTCATGAAAATTAATAAAAAAAATGCTGAAAATATGAAAATAGGACTCTCTGTCATGTTGTAAATTTTGAATTTACTGGGTAGATGTAAATACAAAATTTACAACATGACATCTCTCTGAAATGTTTTACTTATACTCTACGTAATGCCGCAGTTTACTGTTTATTGACTGTATGGCAGATATCTGGAATAAAAAGTTAAATAACTATTCTGTATCAAATATGGTATTTAAAGGAGTAAAAAAAATTTTAAATACCAGAAATATGTGGAAAAAAAAACAATATTTGACTTTTGACCACTAAACCCACAGTTTTTATTAAGGCAAAATTTGGAGGGTTGTTTTTTTTTTTTTTTTTTTTTTTTTTTTTTTAAAGCTTATTAAAATGCTGTAATATAAACCAAATAAGCATTCTAGCCTTTTAGGGTATTTAAGAGTTTTGAGGAAAACCCATAAAAATTAATAACAATCGCTGATAATGTCAAAATTAGTTTAATGTATTTATACTGATCATTTAGGATACTATTGTATCTATCACTTTGCAAAATTGCAAAAAGAAACATTGAGTATTTAAAATATTAATCGAGGGTTTCCAATGTGTTTTGTGAATTTTTTTAATGGGTTTTTAAGCCCGCAATTTCTAAATGTCCCAATGGTCAGAATGCTAACATTACGGCGTCCCTTTAGTGATATAGAATAAAAAAGAAAACATATCCTCCAAAATTCACCCAAGGGAGAAACAAACAATTATTAGCCAGGGGACCATAAATATCGCTACAAGTTTTGATAAATTTTGGCACAAAGATTCATGAAAACAGTCAGCCTAGATCTACTGTCTCCTGAAAGAATAGTTAAGTATTCAGATGAAGGGGACATCATCTCTCTCTCTCTCTCTCTCTCTGTTTAATTTTCTTTCCCTTTTAATACTTAGATTGATAAACAATAACGAAAAACAGATATACACAGCATAGGCGTCGGAAGCAAATTGAAAGTGGGGGGCTAAACCAACTTAAAAAACACACACACGCCATAAACGTCTTGGGGCTAAGCCACAATTTTCATTACCTATGTATATCTTTGCAAAAAAGTGGGGGGGGGGGGTGGCCCCCCTAGCCCCCCCCCCCGGTTCCGAGCCTATGCACAGGCATAAAAAAATATTTCTTTATCATGAAAATTGCTTTAGAAACCCAGTTTGGCAATTACTCACTAATTCGTCGTCCTGACTTCCTGTATATGCATACCAAGTTGGAACCTACCTTGTTTTCATAAAATATATAGAAATATAAGATTTTTTATATGCCTGTGTATAGCTCTTATTTCTTATTGTACATTAAGCGTAAGTGGTAAAAGTTGAAAATCTGGGGTAAAAACTAATGCTAATCAATGTCCTTTAAAATATCACTTGTACAGCATTCTAGAGTACTAAGTAGGCTACTGGTAAATTATCTTATCTAGATTATTTATAGATCTACTTCAGTTAATTACAAAGTCGCACGATTAACCTCAAGTAGTCATGTAGGCTAATTGACAGACCAACATATAAGCTAAATATTAATAGATGTGATCTTTACCATGTAAAATCTATGCTGTTGAATTGTTGTTTAACGTCCCACTCAAGAATCGTTGACTCACATGGAGACGTCATCATTTGCCGATGAAGGGCATCAAATATTTTACCTATGCTCGGCACTTACGGCCATTGGGCAGTAAGGGTTCTCTAATGTTCCGATACCTACTGTGACACGGGACCTTGGGTTTTACTGTTTCATCCGATGTAAAATTTATTAGAAAATATGGCTCCTTGTCTTTATTCTGTCTAATTTCTATCAATGTATTGCTAAGTGTCTGACTAGTATAATTTACTAGATATTACTTTCCTTCAAAGCTATCACTATCCTGAAAGTAGGAAATTAACTTGCTTAAAATATTGCTTCCTGTAGATTTTCATCTTGACTTGAATAAAGTCTTCAGTTGTCCCGTGACTTATGTGTATAACATATCCATTACCAATCTACTCACTGTCAGTTGTGTTAAAATCTTCACATTTGATTTTTTAAAATATTTTTATATTTTTCTTGGAGATAACAGTTGATTTATTTTATTCAGTATTATAATGTTTTACGAAACTGGTCCTTACTTTTTTCATCACTTGCTTACCATTTTTATGTTGACCAATTGCTCATCCTGGATTTTTTCCCAATGAACTCTGGCACTGCCTTTTTATCTTAAATTTGATTCTAGCCCTATCCCCTTAAAATCAAATGATTGTTCATTATCATCTTTTTTGTATATAAAAAGGTCAGTCGTTGGACAAGTGAATCATATTTATGTAAAGTGTGACCAGGGAAACAGATATTGCAAAAATGTAAAGGACAAGTGCACCTTTTTCCGATCCCGATAGTGCAGTGAGGGTTCTTTTACACGCCACGCCTTACGTGACATGGGACCTCGGTTTTTTTAAAAGTATAATCCGAAAGACACAGGACTCGTTTGCCATTGCAATTTTTTAAAGTCTCTGGTATGACCTGGGTACCTGGAATTAAACCCGTATCTTTTTATGTTATTTGTATTGTAAATAGAGCTAACAACAAAGATCACAAATCAGTATTTGAATATTGGTGGTTTGTATAAATAAACCATCAATTCGTATTCGCCCTTTTCTTCGTATATGCTATACCTTAAATGATCATTTCCGTTTCCCATTAAATAAATCAAAATGTGTCAATTACAATTGCATACGTTTAATATGTAAACATTTAAAACGAAACTTTGACCTAACTAACTGTTAATCTGTGAAAGAGTACGGCGGATATCCGTAGCCGAGTGGTTAGAGCACCTCGATTGAACCATGAAGTCTCTCACGTCTGGTCAGCGCACGTTTGAGACACGCTGAAATCTATAGTACTGATTTTTGTGAGAAAATGTGCAAGCTTAATTGTAGAATGCCGATGGTCTCTTCCCAGGCACATTGTAACCGAGTTCTGTACTTCACCTTTGAAAAACTGGCAGCCACCATATAACTGAAAAAAATTGTTGAGTGTGGCGGAGTAATTACTGCTTAAAAGAAAAGTAAAAGAGTACCTTTGTGAAGAAACTCTCCCGCACCCAGTTTATTGTTTCCTTTTCGATTACAATCTCTTACACAGTTGTCGGTCCTTGTGTTCTGCACCCAGTTTATTGTACAATCTCTTACACAGTTGTCGGTCCTTGTGTTATCTCTTACACAGTTGTCGGTCCTTGTGTTATCTCTTACACAGTTGTCGGTCCTTGTGTTATCTCTTACACAGTTGTCGGTCCTTGTGTTCTCAATCAATCTCTGCCAACGTTTCGACTTTTCCCAGTTTCTTGAAAAAAATTAAATCTACAAATTAAAAGATTCTTTTTGAATATTTTGTTAGAGCTGACATATATTGAAATACTTTTCAAAAAATGGCTATAAATAAAGGGACTATATTTTGGTGAAAAGTATCCTTACTCTGAGTGTTTGGTTTTTGTATTGATTCTGTCGGTTACTCGTGTCTGAAATTTCTGTCCTTCGGATGAGACATTAAAACCGGGGTCCCGTGTCACAGTAGCCGTCACTGCTCCATGGCCGTAAGTGCCGAGCATAGGCCAAAATTTGAAGCCCTTCATCGGCATTTGGTGACGTCTCCATATGAGTGAAATCTTCTTGAGTGGAACGTTAAACAACAATAAACAAACAAATGTTTCTGAAATGGTTCACGTGCCGGGTATTTTGGGTGATCTCGACCCATTTTTGTCTCGTCCCATTGCATACTCGGCTTTATTATTCTTGACAAATACTTAACTGCCCAACTCCACCGGACATGGGGGCATGATTGTATAACATTAAATACACATAATATTCACAAGTACAGTTATATTGTTTAGATTTTTACAATGTCAGCATTCATTTTAGGGTAACATTAAAGACTGGAAAAAATTCTTTTAGTGACCCGATAGTTTTACTCAAATATTGATCCAGTTTGTTTCAAGTATTTAAAATAGCGTTGAAAAGCACATATTTTACATAATACATTAACTTTCCAATAAAATTACGTCCTGTGTTTTAAAAGTAGATATAAAACACATAAAAATCGGTCGACTTTAACACATCCAATTCTGCCAAAAGCCGAGCTTGCTGATGGATCGAGCGCGTAGACGACCGAGATCCTGCTGACCGAATTACGAAGCACATTTGATATGCCGAAAAAGTTTATCTGAAACGTCATTGCAGTCGGATTTTTTAAGGTACGAGAAATCTTAAGTTCTAATAAAACCGATAACTCAGGAAAGAATATCCTTTACAACGTTTCACGTGTTTGATAATGTATTTGAACACACAATTTATCATATTTTCGTCTATATGTCATAGGACAAAAATCATCATTGTGACAGCTTATATCACTTTAATTGAGAGTGCAAAGACCGACAACTTTGTAAGAGTGATTGAATATTATAAACATAATACCAAAGTTATTATGCTCAAGGCGATATCGTTTCTGTCAATTAGACTTCATCAGTTGAGCTCCAATTTGAAAAGTATGTGTATTTTCTAAAGATAAAGTGGTATCAATATCTCTAAAAGTATAGCCTAAATTCGTCTAAAGATTTGATTTTTTGTTTTACGCCATACTCAACAATCTTTCAGTCATATGATGTCGTCCAGTTTTTAAAGGTGGAGGAGAAACCCCTGTTACCTGGGTAAAGACCACCGACCTTCCGCAAGAAAACTGGCAAACATTCCCACTTTATTTGAAATGACCCTAGCGGGATTCGAACCAGAGATGAGAGGCTTTGTGATCCGTCTACGAGTAACAACTGTAAAAAAAGGAATATCTTAGAACTTAAATAATTTTTCGAAAATTGTGTTAGACATTCGAACGAATAATCGAATGGTAATTCCTATTTCCGAACATTTGTTTCATCTTTAAATTTCAGTCGATATAATGATTTTCAACTCAATAAGGAATTAACAAAACTTGAATTAAGACAAAATAATTTGAGCTAAACATTATGGGATCCTGTTAGGGCCACGCTGATCACTATCACATCACCCTACCATCGACTGTATGTGATGATGCGATGGTACGATAGCGGTGACATCATCGTAGAATTGTCATCGTACCATCGCCATTGTACCATCGTCATCGTGTTACTGCAGTGAACTGCGTGGCCCTATTGGGATTCCATTAAAAATACTGCCAGAATTTTATTACCTGATGATACTTTAACAAACAAGTGCAATATTTAGTAGTATCTCTCTGCTTCTCGATATGATAAGAAGTTCACAAATTCATTTAGAATCATATATTCCTGGCAGATTTCCAAAAGATGGTATCTAATACGACCAAGATGTACAAGTAAATCTGCGCTTGACATGACCCTTCTAACTGTTATCTTGCGACATCTATACTACCAAACGAATTTGAGATATCAAATGAAATCAAAATGAAATAAAACCATGCTGATCCCGATAAGGACAATTAACTAAGTGAAATGTTTTAAGTTTTTGACGCCAATAAAATGACAAGTCGGACAAGTAATCATCAGTACCCTGCTACAGAACTTGCGGTGTAACGTCAAAAATTGACCCGCGGTAGAAATCTACCCGTGGTCACTTTTCTACGATAGAAATCTTACCCGGGGTCACTTTTCTACGATGGAAATCTTACCCGAGTAGTCATAGAAAAGTGACCCGCTTCAACATTTCTGTTATCCGTCCCGTGAAAAAGTGACCCCGTAGAAAAACCTACCCCTAAATTTTAAAGAAAAGAAACTGTCATCAACGCGGATATCATGCATATACTAGGCCTCATTATGATCTGAGGACCAGCACCCCCTAAAAACATAAGGGTCAAGGGGACCAAGACTTCGTAAATATCTAAATATCTCCTTCTCGTTAACCTTTCAAATTTTGTATGTATGTCGGATTCGGTTAAGTCAATACCTACTACGTTTGTGAATGAAAACAAGTTGCATTTATGTTCATAAACGAACATTGAATGGGCACTTCAAATAATAAATGGTACATTTTAAAAGAAATGGCTTATTAACTAAAATTGATTGACCTTTTGTATACAAAAGCACTGGGAAAACTGTCTAGAATTATTCTGAATTACTGTGACAAATGTTATGGGAGGTAAAAGGTCAAGGTCACAGACACCTAAATAAGTACACAATATAAGTTTTCGAATATTTTTTTAGAAATATTTTCGACTTCTTCTCTAGAACCAGTTGTTAATTAATTCAATTGTAACCAAATTTGACAGGAAGTATTTCCATGTTAAGCCGCATAATCGCGCTTGCAAATGAAAAGGGACTAGGATCCATAGACCCCCCCACCGCAAAAAGACCAAAACTTAGTACATGTTTTAAACCCTTGTTTTATCGACCAATAACCAGATGTACATGTCTTTCAAATTGTGTATGCATGATGGTTAAAGGGGCATTAGCTAAGGTTTTGTTTTCAAAAATTTTGTTTTTCCTCTTTACTTCTTAGATACACAATACCAAAAAGATATGCATAGTCTTAAAAAAATATTAAATTCCTATATATTATAGGAAAAAATTGCTTGAGAAACCCGGTTTTAGCACTTTTTCACTTGCAATTGATTAACTTAAACCTTACTTTTTGTATATGAATACAACACTGGATCTGGCCTTATTAACTGAAAACATATAGGAATATAAGATTTTTTATGCCTGTGTATAGCTCTTATTTGTTATTGTTCATCAAGTACAAGAAGAAAAAATAGAAAATTCGAAATAATTTGGTTTGGTAAACACAGCTAATGCTCCTTTATAAAGTTAAAATTTACAGCTTCCGAATGAATACAAAATGAGTGAATGGTGGTACAGGTCATATATGGAAATGCTAGTTCCAGTGGCAGAGTGAACCAGAGTACCCTGACACAAACGATGATCTGCAATAACCTCCAAGCAACTTTCATACATTAGACGGAAAAAAGTCGTATGACAATTTTAATTGCTCGAGTGGGATTCGAACCCACATCTAGGAGATGAGTGGCTGTGATTGTTAATCAAAGATTTTAATCACTGAGCCATTGCATGACTCCATAACTTGAAATACCAAGTGGTATCTGCGTGTCAAAAACTCTCTTAATTCACTCTTTGTTGTACACTTCTCTAAATCCACAGAAAAGTGACCCGGGACCTTCTTTTCTACGATTAATGGATACTAAATGTAAAATTTCATAAGATTTATCCTACAAAGAAAATCACCACGCGCTCACTTTTTCTGTCAGATCATTTTTTTCTCGAGGGAATTGAAAGGTCAAGTGTTAGATTTCCTGTGACGGTTCAAATGTATAACCAGAGGCGTACTCAGGTCGGGGCGTAGTGGACTTTGGCAAAAAATAGTTTAAAACATTTAATTTCTCTATGTAAAATGAAAAATTAATAACTAATTACCAAACTTCTCCTGCCTTCTTACACTCGGCGATATTCTACAGTTGCACCCCCTCTAACTTAAAATCCTAGATCCACATTTGATTGTTTAAAGTGAGAGCTCCTTTGCCAGATGCCCGCCATAAGAAATGGAAGGCAAATGTGTTTCGGATGAATCTCCAATCACGGCACGCTTCTGTATACGTCTAAAGCACAGTTGGTCGAAATTCGTGACATTTTACTTTTATCTGATAATATATCTCTGTTTGATAAAAAGTCTATTTGGGCGAAAAATTATAGAAATAAAGAAAGACCGAAAGTAACAAATAATGAAATATTTCGCCTTGTTTTTTTTTTTTCATTTATATGGTGAGCAATGTCGCAAACTATAGGTTTCGCCTTAAACACATTTGGCAACCAATGTTTTTATCAAAATATAGAACTGTGTATTCGGGAATTTTCGCGCCTGGTTATTTCCGCAATGTTACGATACTAAAAATATTCATTCAGTCTAAAAAAAAAATCGCCCTTAATCCATAAAGTCTCATGGAAGGCCAGCATGTTGGTCCATGCTTCGATTATTTGGCTAGAAAATATTTCGCTTCTTATATAGGGGCGGATCTGGCGAAACTTTAAGGGCATCTAACACTTCCAGTTGTAACACGGTTATGGTTGGTCATCTACTCATGATTAATTATTTCAACTGCGGTTAAGATTATTTGTACTGTATTGTAGAAATAATTTTTACCGCGTAAGAAATGATTAATTGTGAGTAAGACGGTCTTACAGTTTTAACTGCGGTATACATGGTAAACGTAATTTTACTCCGATTAAAAAATATTTACTTTTGAGTAGCAGTGGTGTTTTATTTCTGCCGCGGTGAAAATAATTTCTTCTTCAGTACGCAGTTAAAATAATTATTTCTGAGTAGGATGGCCGACCATACTTACTCGTTTACCTTTAATAGTACAAGGGCCACGTGAAAACAAACAACAAATAACGTTTGTCAATTTAGCAGATGAAAGACAATAGCATTCTGTCCGTTACTTTAGACAAAACGGAAGTATTCAAGTGCACATGCGTTCTTATCTTGACGTAACAGGCGCTTAAACACCAAGATCATATTTTGAATTATATGTCATTTTAATTTCCCATAAGAAAATAACTGTCTAGCTTAAGATTTCAGATGATGATAAAATATGCTTGTTAACGTAAAAAATATATTAAGAACAAGGATTTAGTTTATTTACAGTGCCCCTTCATACATGTATAGACTTATGTCATGTTTTCTCAATGACAGCATAATAACTGCGCCTTGTAACATGATAATTAATGTTGCTTAGCAACGGAGCGGAAGGGCTTGATCGGCCACCTGAGCCCCACTCTTTCTTGACTTTTCTGGACCCGAAGTCACCAACTTTTATTCAGTAAGCTAATTCAAGCAACTTTTTTTAATGATTTTAATGTAATCCGTTAAATCATACATGACATAGCGTGTGTCTGTTTCCTGCTTATAAAGAAATTTAAGACATATTTCTGCCGTTTTGACGAAAAGTTTCATTTGTCAATTGTCACATACTTAGTAGCATTTTTCTTTAGTGTTTCTATATTGTATCTGCTTATATCTTCTGTTGCAGTTATCACATAGGCTATATACTAATACGAGCTCCGCCCATTATAATACCACATGGAGACTACAAACAATTCAAAACCAAAAGAATTGTGTACAAAACTTTTATTTCAATGAAATTACTGAAAAAATTAATGTTTTTATCTCAAATCCATAGTTAATAAATCCCATGAGAATCTGCAATCTTATGTTCTTGAACTTTAAATCTCACAAAAACAAAATGAAGATAACACAACGAAAGGTTCTGTTCTTTGGATCAACACCTTTATATAAATAATTCCAAAGTATATTCACAGTGCAGTTAATGTTCATTTAATAATGTACGATTCATAATAAGTTGCTCACCCACATCGTTTTGAAGACGGAGTAGTAGCGCATCTTCTTTTGTCGTGATTTTTACTCGATTTTAGACTAGCTGTTCTGGTCGTTGCCTTGATCACGCCAGGAAGTTAAATTATTGGCACTAACCACATAAGGTGTCAACGCCCGGCTGCAGTACAAATATCTATCTATCTATCTATCTATCTATCTGTCTGTCTGTCTGTCTGTCTGTCTGTCTGTACGAAGACCGGGCGTTTCCAGCGTCTGTGCACCAATGGTCACTGCACAATAAAAAGGTAATCCATTTGCGCGAAGGAGGCGACGGTAAAAGAGACTGCCACATCCAGCCAAACCTAAATAAAGTTAACAAATATCGCATTTACCATATTCCATCCTTCCAATTTGGGGAGGCGTGGTTTGAATCGCTCGTGCGCTACGCAGGTTCGTGCCGTCCTAATAGTAATGTAGTTAGTACTCGGATTCAAATCATCATAATCAACAGCAACAGCAGCATCAACAATATCATCGTGGTGACATAATCTTCATCATCATCATTATCATTATTGTTATTATTATCGTCATCATCATCATAACTACCATCATCATCAACAGCAAAGGCAGCATTATTATCGTCGTGGTGTTCATCATCATCATCATCATCATCATTATCATGACATCATTATCAACAGCAAAGGCAGCCGCATAATCGTCGTGGTGGCCATCATCATCATTATCAACAGCATCATCATCATTATCAACAGCAAATGTTTTTTTTTGGGCATTGATTATATTTGCGAAGTTACTGTAGCTTCATCATATTACGGCAGGTTTGTCTGATTCACGTAATATGGCGGGGCGCAGTAACATTTTGATTATCATATAGATGATTCTACTCACTTTTCGGTTATGACAAGCTGCACTGGGAAAACGTTTTATTCTTCACTGGGTACTCTCTTATGTATGGTGACAAGTAGGGAGTCTTGTGAACCCGGAGTCTTGACCTAGACGAGCTTAAATTTCAGCTACATAAAACATAAGAATAAACTTACACTGACTAGAGTAATCGTCCGTCAAGTTATATGGATTTTACTATAGCCTGGAGTTAATATCAGGCTTTCATACTCTCAATCATTCAAAACGTGTTTTTGATCCAGTATTAATATTCATAAGAAAACCTATTATTTCTCTAACATCATAGATGAATTGCTCGCTTGAAAATTTGCAATCGAAGATAAAGTATAATAAATGTTATACGGTAGAATTATTATAGAATCCACTCCTCGATTGCATCAGAGAGAGGGTTGGAAGTCAGAAACATAATGGGAGTATTGGCAGTCAATTACACGAAACAGATGTCAGTGCAACCTTAGTTCTTAAACCGTGCGTGGCCGTAAATAGTAAATATTTACAGCCATTTAACACTCTGTTGAACAATCAATGGTTTGTGGGGTCAAGTAAATGTGGTCCGAATTGTTCACAAGGTTAATTATTCGTGATTTATTTTGTGGATTTCCTAAAAAGATGGCGTTACTTGGTAATCCTACATACACGTGTACACGTAGCTCACTTTCAAAGGACTAGATCTTTTGATGTACATACACCCGATTCTTATTTTGAGCTACCATATTTATATTGGAAACCTAAACTTAATAAAACCCCATTCTATATTGATAGAAAGATGATGATGAGAAGAAGAAGAAGAAGTTAATGATGATGATGATGACGATGACGACGACGATGATTAAATAATATTTTATACACTAATTGTTGAATGATTTTTTACCGTTTTTGCAATGTGTTCTATTGAGTGTTTCATAATTTCTGTATCGATGTTTATTTTTTTTTACTTAATCAAAATACTGCATTTGTAAATTACGGGCTTATTTCTACTCAAGTCGATTGGCTGTACAAGATAGAGTGAATCCCTGGAATATAAAAATAATAATAATTAAACTAAGGAAAAATATTTTCAGCATGGACAGACACGAAGACAAATTATATTTCTAAGATAATAGACATCAGTCTGAATAGCTTTCAAATAACCATGACCTAAAGACGTCATTCTCAAAACATTAAGCTAACTTTGTAGATGATGCCGATGATGATGATGATGATGATGATGATGATGATGAAACGTCTAGCTATTAAAACACAAAAAGACACTTTATTTCGAAAATCTTTCAGTACTGTAAAACGAACACAACATATCATTTGTCCCTATCGAAAGTACCCATGGCATGCTATTAATAAAATGTTAAGTATTTTGTAGAAATAGGAACCTATGGGCGTGCTCTGTGTGAGTTGAAAACATGCTGTAAATTTGTCATCAAATAGTAAGATGTTTTATGTAGCGGAATTTCTACAGAAATATTGCGATACCATGAACGTTAACAAAAAGGCATTTATATTTCTATCGAGTCGTTTCAGAAGAGTCTAGAAGGGAATGCAAATACCTTTTACTCTAACTTAAAACATTCTATGCAAAACGTGCATACAAATACACACACACACACACACACGCATTTAATTGCACAAACATAGCATGCACGGCTGCAAACACATTTGATAAATTATGTCAGATTATGAATTATATGATTGTTCTTCACCTATATATTTATTCCGCAATAAAAACAAATCCGCAATATATAACTTAGGATTGCAGGACTATACGCTCTTCCACTGGACACACGGATAGTACATGATTACATTTTCCCTATTGTTTGACACTGATTTTAAAGATACCGACACAACGAGTAAAGACCTCTGCGTTTTGCTGCAGCAATACATAAGACTATCGCCAACAGCTACTGCAAACTGTGATGATGTTTTATAGATTTGACAGCTCTCTACACATGGACATCGTGTGTGGTATATGTCTTTATCACATTGATATTATTGAATCTATCTACATTTCCATTCGCATTAAATAAGATCGCTTAGGAAACAAAACAATAAAATCATTTTTTCTTCATTTGCTGATGATATCACGATAATGCTTTAGGTAACTACTGCCCAATAAAGCATGTAGCGGTAACGAGATTGATGCTGAATACCGCTTCAGTTATCGTAATGAGACAATGATTTATTTATCATATCAACAGAATTCTCAAAAAGTTGCATTGGGAAACAAACTACAGTAAAACCTGCTATAGCGGCCACCTCTATATAAGGATTACCTGTTTATAAAGACCAGTTTTTTTTCAAGTCCCTTGATTGCATACTTAAACTTGTGTATAAATGTCAACTTCACATCAAAGCCAAAATTTTCTGATTCCTTTGGTGGCCCCTATATACAGGTTTTACTGTATATCCAATTTGTTTAAAGCGATATGTTATCTACAATACACATCTTACATCGTCCTTGTTTGTACGAATAATATTTATTTCACATACAATCACACACATATATATATAATTTTACCGACATTGCCTTTATGTGTGCGAATGTTATAAATTACCAAAACGCCTTTATATACATATATAACTGTCCAGATGTTCGTAATGGCTACATGGTTTTTATTTTGACTTTTGTTCGTGATGTTTGTCATTTTAGCTCCTTTTATATATATATATATAACAAATACTGTACAGTGGTAACTGAAATAACTCATGATCATAACCTTCGCTATTATTATCACAATTTTGCAACATTAAATAAGTTTTTAAAGAAATTATCCAGATATACGTAATATAGTATCGACTATCTTTACAAGACCCGATGTCTTTTCCCGATCTGCGAATGAAAACAAAGACTGCAGGAGAGAGAAAAACCGTGGAAATTACAACCCTTGGAATTAAACCTCTGTACAGTGTATAAACTCAGTATCATATTTTCTTTAAAGTAAGGTTTCAAATGTCAAAGAAGTGTCAGTTTTGTCAGTATTCTTGTTTAAAAGTTGAATCAATTTAATATCATTTATAGACTAAATTGAAATTCAATTGATAGCAACTCGAGCCTGATGAATATTAATACCCTCAGTAAGAGGGAGGTTATTATTACAATAAAAAACTGATTTGGTTGGTTAATTTATCTTCTTACATCTATTGTTGGCTCGTAAGTGTGCAAATGTCATCATCAATCTGCAGTCTAAGATATCCGATCCTCGGTCGAACCTCCTCAGGTTATAATATAAAGACACGAGATCCAGGCAGAAAATGAAATATTACAATTTGTACTCGTTAGGCAGTCTGTTAGGCTGAGTAAAATGATATTTGACGTGCTAAAGATTATCAGCAATGTTGCAGTTATCAGATTTTGATAGAAGTACTCTGTTTATACAGGATAACCATTGATTTCATCACGGCGAACTGTCTGCAGCCAAATACACTTGTTGACATGTTTATTTATTATTAATTATGAAATGTTTAGTAAACAGTGATTTCTTGTTTGTATCACCACATTTGTAACAGAACTAGAATATTTACATTACCGACCTAACGATCTACAGGAAGCACTGTATATTAACGTTTGACTTAACAAGCGGCAGTACTGTGCATAAGTATCAAAATTTGGATATATATCATTATATGGAAAGAGGCAGATGTTATACACAAGCCGGAAAGGGAATACTTAAAGCTTCATTCAAACTCTCACATAACCTTAATTTGTGACATTGTGATTAAGATGTATACTGTGTGCTCCGAATAAAAAAAAAATACTGTCACGAATTTGATAAACAACATCACAAAAACGCAACTTTAAATTAATTTATGAGGTTGTAACAGATAAAGATACATATATATTTATGGGATGAAAGTTATCTGTGACGACGGAGTTGCTACAAGTCTGCAGATTTTGCTATTCCAATACCGGTAGCATGCATTCTGTCGTCTAACTGACTCCTTATTCCTATCAAAGTTTATTAATGAGTGAAAACGTGTGTTACTGTATGGACTGAAATCACTGCGGTGTAAAGATGTTATACAATGTAAATTCTTCAATAAAAGAAAGAATCGGTTTCATGCGGAACATTTCATTTGCGTATTACGTATTAGTAATTCCAATGGACTATTTCTATATCAGTGCATAGAAAAGGACACCATGTCTTACATTTACAATAATTCAAACCATTTGTCAACTGAGGGACAACAGTTGTACAGTAGTTTACATTCACTTGATGACAAGCGTTTATTTATAATAATAGCACTTACTTTGGTAATGTTTTTTCCAATAATTAGTAACAGTGTCGTTCTCATAACGGTATTGAAGTTCCGATGTTTACGTAGTTTGCACGACAAGTTACTCATGCATCTGGCTCTTTTAAATGTTTTGATTGTGGCCAGCGTACCATTCTATGCTTCATCAATTATTTTCCCGGAAGAAGTGCTTACCAGGAAATACCTGTGTTTATTACACTTTTCAATATTCCGTGGAGGTATTTTAGCATCATTATTTATTCTACTCGGTTTAGCTATAGAGAGGTATATTTGTATCATGTATCCACTCAAATTCCGCAAAATCAAGAGCCGTCATGTGGAAGCGTGGAGTATAATGTCATTAATAATTGCATATGCATTTTGTCTTATCCCGGTTCTTGGATGGAACGAATGGGAGATTCACGGAATTTGTTCCAAACACGTATTTCCTAGTGCATTCAAAATATTGTCGGAAATTATTCTTTTTACTGTATTATGCATAAACGTTATTATTCATTTGTGTGTACTCCGCGTCGCTTTCCGACAGTCAAAGAAAATATCTTTGCTAGTCCGGAGTGTCCGCCAAAAGCATGATAATAAATTCAGAAAACGAAGAATATATTCCAAAGCCTTTATAACAGTTTTTATTCTTGCTGTTGTATCGACTGCGTGTTGGCTTCCACAGCTGATAACATTTTCAATTATCTACAATGCAAAAATGAATGTTTTGACGCAAAATGTGCTCATAGAAAGTTCTTATATTCCTGTGATTTTAAATTCTGGTTTCAGTCCAATCATATTTGGATACAGAAACCGACATTTCAATTTAGCAATAAAGGATTTATTCACTCGTCGAAGACACGACTGTACGCAGTAATACACTTGGATGATAAAGATTTCTATTTTAAGTGTCAAGTAGTTCATGTGCGTACTCCAATATTGTTTCTTTTTGTATTGTAAATTGTAAACTGATAGTATGATACTCTATTTTAAGAGTCTTAATCCATAAGGTACTACTAAAAATTTTGCAAAACAAAATAAAAGGAGACGTGTGTATATTTCCTTTTCCCAATTTCACGTGCTGATAGTGATTATTAGTAGCTGTGAACAAAGCTTGGGAATTATCTTGTCGTGCAAGTGACATTGAAAACACTCTGCTTTTAATTTCTTAAAAAAGCAACACAAAGATACAGAAAATTTAAGACATAAGATAAGTGCAACGTAACTGTAAAAATGCACAAGACAGTTAGTGTATATGTTGTACATACGCATCCGTTCATAGTACCCTACTTAATAGAATCAAATTGGTGTGTTATGTTGTAAATGTTTAATTGACTTGGTGTAAATACTGTAAATACGGTAAATTCAAATTTATAACATGACAGTTGTCCGGAAATAAGCCACTATTACTAGTAACTGTAGTCAAACATCACTAAATGTCACACGGACATGCAACATAAACGAGGTATGTTTCAGTCGCAATCGCAAAATAGATGACCAGTAATCTTCACTAACTGAATGATGTACCGGACAAATTTATACTTTCAATGTTTTCCATGGGAACAACCATACACATATAATTTTTGATATACTTGTATTTAAGGATTTATATTAAATTTCGATTATTATTGTATGTGTAAATTTCATATTTGCTTTAGCTTTAACATGTAAAATAGAATTTGGTTTCATATGATTGTACAATATTATGTTTTGTTATTTATTTTCAATATACTGTAGTTTTGAAATATATTATCCCTCGAATATCCCATTATTTCCACGAAAACTTAACACTATTTTGTTGTCCGCTTATCACATCTAGACCCATGACTAGTTGCACCATGCGCTGTCCAATTTAACTTGAAGTCAAACAATGTAAAACCAACCATGGGTTAAATTTAGCAATGTATTGTGACGTTGGGTCCAGATTGGACAGAAATTTCTGTTATTTTATTTTACATAGTTCCGAAATAATTTTATCAATGCATCATTGTCTTCGGTAAAAATTTGATCACTGTTTTACAAATTAGAGCATGCAGGGATACATATGTTATTAAGCTTAAACAATTAATGTTTTTAAGACAAATATTTTTCATTTAATTGTCTACATTCATATTTGTATTTAAATATTCACTCAGTATAGTTTTTACATTTTAATTGTAATGGTATTTGTTAAATTATCTATGTTCCAACAAAGCACAGTTCAGAGACACGAATCAATTTTAGAAATGTTATTTTAAATAGAAGTAAAATTTGAAAATTCAGCAACTAGCAATTATATGGATTTTCGGTATAAATACCAGTGAATAAATGTCTGAACACTCAACAAATCAACAAAGAGTCAAAAGTTTAAATCTAAGATTGATCAGTGATCATAAAGCAAGATAATGGAAACAAGATCTGTTCCTTTGATAACCAAGCAGTTTCTCATTACATTCATTTTAGGTATCAATATCGATTTTTTATAAATTTTGTTGTCAATTTATGTATACCATGCTTCATCTTTCATGACTAGTTTGATCATAGTATAAATTATCTGTTTAGTTATCCATTGTATAAATGGTCAAGCTTTTATGCCTAGTAAGATGGTTTATGAAAGATATGTATATCCCATGTACAGATTATGTGTTTTAAGGACAAAGCGGGAATATCTTTTGACATCACAGTTTTCAGTTGACTTTTAAAAACATTGATATCTGATTGAATCTAGTTGACAGTTGTTTGTTGTTGACATGTTTGTTATCATTCTTTTATGATCCTGTACAATAACCATTAAAATATTTCATTGATATCAAATATTAGTCTTTCATCTAAAGAAAAATCAATTTACGATATTTCGATGATTTTGTTTTCAGAATTTACCAACAGTGCGACGGAAATATCGAAATTTAACATACTGATTTATATAATGAATACCTTCAAGGGGGAATGTTTCTTCCTTTTTTATTACGTAGATGGACATACAATTACAATAACAGAAAAGAGACATTATTTCAGGCTTAACATTTCTTAAATTCTTATATATTGTGAGAAACTTTCCATTAATTAATTCATCCCTACTCTATATATGGGTACTGCACTGGACCTGAGCTCACTTTCACAAAATAATGTGGAATTATAATTTATTTTAATTGCCTGTGTTTAGCTCATATTAGTACAAATATTATAGACATAATACCAACGTTATAATGCTCAAGACGATATCGTTTCTGTCAATTAGACTTCATCAGTTGAGCTCCAATTTGAAAAGTATGTGATTTTTACTGAAGATAAAAAATCATATAAGGAAATAACATCAAGGTTGTCGAAATCCGGAGTAACCACTGTAAAAAATGACTATCTTAGCTTTAGAAAATGCGTTAACAGTGCCAAATATTACTTTAGTAGTAAAAAGTTGACAAAATATATTTAGCTATGCGCCTTTAACTGATATATATATATATATATATATATATATATATATATATATATATATATATATATATATATATATATATAATTATTTTAGCACCATGCTTTTAGAGTGAAATGATATTATCCGTTAATCATCTAAGAATCTAAGAAATTATCAGACTACACTTTTGATTTAATTTGATAGCTCCGTACGAGCTACATTTTACATTTACCATATTACATGTCATGATAATGGAATTATTATAAAAAGACGAATTTAGGATTACGCCTAGTTTCTGTCTTTTATTTCCCAATCCCCATTTATACTTAATAACTTCAGAGTCATATTCTTATGTAGCAATTGAGTGATATATATAATTTAATCAGGACAAAATCTCGATTGAGATAGACGCCTATGTGATTTCATAACGACTTCAATATGCATTTTGTAAATGGCATGTTACGATACAACCACGCTGTAAGACATTTCAAATTATATTTGATGCAATACTAAGAAGGTTACAAATTGAAAATACTGGCATATGTATGATGGATTCTTATTTAATGGATTTAAACATAAATATTCATATCTTGACTGGGCAAACATGTAACTGTTCATAGAAACAAAGTATTGATATTTGTCTGGGTTGTATATTTCAGAAGAGGTTTTCAAATGTATGTAAGCTTATTTTCAATTTTTATTTGGCGACAAATTGGTATCTGAGTATGAAGAATAGTGTACAAAGTAAAGAGAATTTGCAAATTATATGTCATTACCGTATCTCGGATACAACACGTACATGTTTGAAATCAATACAACGGTTCGGTCTTTAGGAAATATATCAAAGTAAAATAACATTTTGAACCAATTATTCTAAGTTATGTGAAGGTGCATTTCACATTTCCGATTCAAAGTTATATTGTAAATAATGTTTTACGTCACGCACAACAATTTTCCATGTATGGCGGCCACTTTTTAATGGTTGAGGAGAGGTACAGTTACACACAACTGGTACATTCTATAACAATAGCAGCAAAGGTTCCAGCGGGGCTCGAACATTCACGGACCAGAAGTAAGAGAATTTGTGATGGATCAGATAACCATTCACCCAGAGAGATCCACCGATTCAATAGAATTCAATAAAATAGAGAGAAGTTCTTTCTCCTCAATATGCAAGTTAATACGTTGTCCACAATACTATTAACACACATGAAAATTGTACATGGTCTCACTCTGTAGCACTTTATACAGAATATTCAGCACATTGTCGAACTCTTTTAGAATATCAAAATTTCATACTATTATCTTGTTGTTCCTTCGCTGTTTTGACGTCACTACCGTGTTCTAATCTGCTTATTGATAAGTAGCTGTATTATCCGACTCAAATCAAATCCAAAAATAATTTTGAATAAAACTGAATTTCTATTTTATATTTGCAAAACTATTTTGTTCAGAAACTTTTACTGAATGTCTTTAAAAACTATTTGATCACTTGTTGAATTATGGTCGTTCATCACTTCTTGTACAGTTCTTTATAGACCGGGGGTCTCCGTGGTCGAGTGGTTAGGTCAATTCGATGTGAACCATGGTGTCTCTCACTTCTGGTCAGCGGAAGTCAAGTCAATGTCCCGCCGGAAGCTAAACTAATTATTGAGAGAAAGTTTGCCAGATTAATTGCAGACGGTCAGTGTTCTTTTCCTGGGTACATTAAAAAATGACCGCCGCCAAATCACCGAAAAATTGTTGACTGTGGCTTCAAACACTATTCAAAATTCAGCTTCTATATAGACCGCATTAGATCTACAGACGTTAACATTGAGCTATCGGAAAATACATTATCTGAAAACTAACATACCATAATCATGCGTTAATAATGTTTTCACAGGAAAAAATTATTTTGGTTCAAAACATATCAAGTTTGAATTTAAGATGTTGTTACTTATTTGAAGTAGTATTAAGTCTGTTTCTATCAAGGTGCCAGTACGGATTTCCATACGCTATCTCACTAGATACAACTTAGACGCCCGCAACTTTGTTCTTTATTGCAATTAGTATTATCATATTTAGTCGAAGTATGCTTTTACGTGCCAAGTTTAATAATGTTATTCATGAATAGAAACAAGATATTAATCATCTCGATATACTATTAAGCTCCGTTTTAGATATAACGCAGAATTTAAAGCTATATGTATTTATATATCTAATAAACCTCTAAGATATAGTTTATATGCCTTTATTATTTAACTAATATATATTTTGTAAAGTATCCATTTAGGTATTTTACATATAGTGTAGGTGTACAGATGTAGCGTTTATTCAGTAGTGCTGTTAATCAGTTGAGCTGGCAGCTTCTATATGCCAAAGGTTTATAACTAGGAATTCCACCTTCCTTTGTTATTATTAAGCATAATACACAGTAATTAGCTGAATGTATGGTTTAGATTTGATAGATTATAATCTCACGTAACAGGACATGAAGTCATTTACGACCTCCCCAGGTATCATGTTATTGTTGAGGAAATATAACTGAATGAAAACGTTTATCTAGCCTTGTGCATAATTCATTTTCTTTTTATCGTAATATATTGCCAATAAACAATGTACAATATAGAGCAACGCTTAAGACTCCTTTAATGATCTGCTAATTTCTGCAATATATCTATCGCTAAATAGGTTTAATGAAGGAAAAAATATATATTCTTTGATGTTTTAATTATATGTAATAATTGATTTATTCCACACAGATTGTGTCTTTTTAAGCTTTTTCGTAAAATATCTATAATTCTGTATTTACATATGTAGTTGAAATACGAAATCAAATGAAATTCTTTATATGTACTTATATGAAATGATAACTACTGCATGGAACTGTCATGGTACTGGGTTTGAACATTCAGTTTTGGAATGGAAATGAATTTCGCGACTCGTCTCAATTTTAGTTTCAAACGTCTCCGCGGCAGGAAGAAAATACTAGATAAATGATTTTGTTTTATTATGTTTTAAAATGATTTTTTCTTCACTTATGTTGAGATGCCTATAGCTTTGAGTGAAGTACCACTAATGTTGACATGTGCTATGGACTAACGCTAATACAGTGACGATTCTTCGACGTGCCACGCCTACAATAAAGTGGAATCTCGATTTTAAGTCTCATTCGAAATTTCTTGAATTCACCTCGTACGACGAGCGCGTAGCAAATAAATAGTCACAACCACTTTGTAAAGTCTTTCCGAATTTTATCCATTACTGGCAGTTGAACCCGAACCCTTTCGAAGGCTTTACCGCTAGACCATCGCAAGCGCTCATCTATAGATAGAAATTTATATATAGTAACTATGTTTTTTAAATTAATAGAGAATTGTCATACTAAATTCAATATAAACCATGGAACTAGAAATGAAAGATATCCCAGAATAGAGCATATCATAACCGTGAAATTTACTTTGGATGCAATTACCCAAAGACATCAACTGTTACTTGTATCGATATCATTGAAATATCGGAATTAAACAAAGTGGCATTTATTTAAAAAAAATTCATCATAATGTTGTTTGATGTGCACTATGTTCCTTTCATATTTATTTTCAGCACACTTTGACTTTGACACGACCCCGGACAAAACTTTTGATTTAAGCAAGTAATTTTAAAGAAATAATTTAGGTATTTAAAACCACATTTTGAGACGACCCCCATAAAAAATCAAGGTTGGTTGATAAGTGACATTTGTTCATATTTTGTCAGAATGATATGGACCAATATATCATACATCAAAATATCAGCAAAATCTTTTTTAGAAAGGAATAAAGTCCGTCTTTCTTATTTGAAAAACCTGATTATTTTAGTAATTTGCTTTCGGTTGTAACATCGACTTTTAAAGGATATGACTATGGGGATAATTTTTTTTGTGAGAAATTATGCCAGTTTACTCGCGGAAGAAGGGTGATCTCTTCCCGGGTACACTGTAACCACGATCTCTGCTCCATCACTAAGATTGGCGTCCTCCATAAAACAGAAAAAATTGTTAAGTGTGCCGTAAGTACTATTCAAATACAGAATATAAATTTCTATCCTGATTTGACTATGGACCCAACCCGTTACAGGTTCATGTATCATCGGTCAAAAGAGAACCCCGACCTTTCACGGCTCCCTACCATTTTGCTTTCTATTGATTTTGCTATAATAATTGGTAACACTGATACATTTGCTAACAACAGTAATATCTTTGCTTACAACACTGATATTTTTGCTTACAGCACTGATAACTTTGCTTACAACACTGATATCTTTGCTTACAACAATGATAGCTTTGCTGCCAACACTGATATATTTGCTTACAACACTGATATATTTACTTACAACACTTATATCATTGCTTACAACACTTACATAATTGATTACAACGCTTATATCATTGCTTACAACACTTACATCATTGCTTACAACACTGATATCGTTGCTTACAACGCTTATATCATTGCTTACAATACTACTATATTTGCTTATAGCACATATTTTTGCTTATAGCACTATATATTTACTTACAATACTGATATCTGTGCTTACAACACTTATAACATTGCTTACAACACTGATATCTTTGCTTACAACACTGATATCTTTGCTAACAACACTTATATCATTGCTTACAACACTTATATCATATGTCAAGATACATAAATGATGTATATCTACAAACTATGTCATAATACTGTATATGTACATCTACCATCTATGGCATAATACCGTATACGTCAGGATACGTGCAATGATGTACATCTTCCATCTGATGTACATGGTCTTTACTATTTGTTATCAAATTTGAAGAAAATAGGTACACTTAATATCTTTCATTTTCAGATTTTATTATTTTAATGAACAATATTTACATACTGACTGTAATTTCTTTCATTGCAAGTATATAGAGCTGTTGTTTGCACGTTCAGTGTAGGTCGTCACATGAATAGCGTGCTGACCTACTTTTAGACGTATGAATATATGAATATTTAAGAAATCCTTTCTATCTATTTGTCTTCTATGAAATTTCAATATATGAACGAATCAATAAAGAATAGAACATCGCATATTAATTTATTATTCATTTATCTAAAATTAAATCTCATACATTACCATAAAACAAACATAAATCATAGAAAATTATCAGAAATACATGACAACGTCTGTAGTACACTGTATAGGCCCATATCGCGATAGATCTAGGTCATGTTATGACCAGAATCACAGGCCTCAGAAATAAAAGTTCACTTCTTAGTTACAGTTGTAACTTGTCAGTTGAACTGTAAAAAGAGAGTTAGGCCTTGAGCAACTATGTCAATCATATCTGATAAAGAGCTCGATTTGCCTTCACTGAATATTCCTGTCAGATACAACTTGTCACTCACATCGTGTGAAATCAGCTCCACCTCTCCAACCTTTGCTAATTCTGAGGCCCATCTTGTTTTTCACACGCCTACAATGTCAATGCCGAGCATAAGTAGTGCTCATAGATTTCTTAGTAGTGGGGTTGTTGACGGGATACTCTGTATAATTATCGTGTTCATGTTACATAATTATATGATCAGCTGATAAATACACGAAGTGCTGCACAGATGTTTTTTACATCAGCCATTGCATTCAATGTTTTTTTTTCAAAAAATGAAAAACAAATCTTAAATTCTTCAATTTACACATCTGACAGTAAAATAAAAAGCCATTATTTCCTTAATTGATAACATTGCAATTAAAGTGATATGAGCTGTATGCAGACGACAAATCTTACATGCGATATTTTATCTCATATATATCCCGAAGAGACCATCTGGTGGTTAGAATAACAAATGCATGTATATAATTGCAACAATCTTGCAAAACGTAACCCGTAATATCAGTTATTGTTTGTTCGCCATTACTTTGAGCATTCCAATTAACTTTCGGGAATTTTTTTACGAAGATTACCGAGTGTCCAATAAACACGCGCTATTTGCAGTTGAAATACATTCTATTGTTATTACCCTGCGCGTTTATTTTCGTATATCAATAACTCATACCTAAATCAGGCAAAGTTGGCCTCTTTCGTTGTTTCAAAATATGAAAATTTCAGATACCAAAGTATAAATCAATAGAATGCCCAGGACATAGATACAAATCCGGTAAAAATGAACACACACGGACCTCTGGAAATCAAGAGTTGGGATCATGTGCCATGGAGGAGTAAGCATCCCCTGTCGACCGGTCACACCCGCCGTGAGTCCACAGTCAAGTACAATGAAACATTCGTTTCTGAAATTGCCCTCATGTCGGGTATATCGGGTTATCTCGACTAATTTTTTACTCATCCCATCGCATTTTCGGCTTTATCAATCTTGATACATATTATCATGAACTGTCCAACTCTACTGGACATTGCGGCATGAGGTACGCATACTTTTCAAGGTAATATTGTTTTGTTTTTATCAATGTCAGCATTCGGGATTACATTAAAAATCAGAAAAAAATCTTTTAGCGACCTGTTATATTTATTCATATATTCAACCGATTTTCTTCAGGTAATTAAAATAGCGTTGTAAAGCATATATTTTACATAGTGCATGCACTTTCCAATAAAAATCACGTCCTTTATTTTAAAAGTAAATTAAAAACACATAAAGATCAGCTGACTTCAACATAGTCCTAGCGCGTAAAGGATCGATACCTCCCTGACCGAATTACGAAGTACATTTGATAATATCTGAAAGATTTTATCTGAAAGGTCATTGCATACGGAAATACAGCTGGATTTTTTAAGGTACGGGAAAACTTAATTTCTAATAAAACAAATAACTTCGAAAAGACGATCTTTTACAACGTTTCACGTGTTATATAATGTATTTGATCACACATTTTATTATATTTTCGACTATATGAAAGTGGACAAGAATATTCATTATGACAGCTTATATCGCTTTAAGCTCCTACCTATAAAGGCTGGATATATATATATATATATATATATATATATATATATATATATATATATATATATATATATATATATATATATATATATATATATATATATATATATATATATATATTTGAAAAATAATGCTCAATTAGTAAGTTTAAGACCATTGTGTTTTAAATTTTAGAATGAAGTGCCAGGTTGTTTTGACTGCAGGGATTATAATACTCCGAGAGTTCTATATAAATGTTAATATTTCTTCTTAAATAATAACAGTAATGAAATGCTTCATCCAGGTATTACAATTTTGAGAAAAAAGTGCAACCTATTTACCTATACGACATAAAAAGTCGTAATTCATTGTATAAAGTTTTATAGTATCCATTACATTGTGATAATAAGTGGAGACAATGTATTATAACAAACCTGTAAACTGACTTCAACAGAAGTATCCATGACCACTCAACGACCGTTCACCTCGTCTCAGCTTAAAGGGGCATAATCTTTCTACTATAAATATTTCTTTCTTTTCTACTACTAAATTTGATGCAATATAACAATGTAGAGATAAACACAGACATTAAAAAATTCTTCAATTCCTATAAATGTTTTGAGAATTACTCGATAAAACCAAATTGGCAGCTATTCGTTTGCAGATGATTAATTCAGCCTTACTATTTGTATATGTATACGACATTGAACCCGACCTTGTTTACACAAATTATATAGAATTATAACAATGGTTATGTCTGTGTATATCTCTTATTTGTTATAGTATATCAATCTAACTAGTAAACAACGAAATTATATTTTTAGGGAAATACAGCTACTGCCCTTTAAATTCCGATGAGAACATATATGAAAAGAAATACTAAGATTATGCAGAAATATGGTGCTTTCGGGTTAGAATAAAATAGAAATCTTGTGTTGAAAAAGTGATTTGTAACATAAACTCTTTTATCACTTCAACACCGAGTGGTTAGGGCATCGAAATGTTAAACCATGACGTATTTCTCTTCTTTTCAGATTTGGTTTGAATTCCACTGGAACGCTAATGCGATTTCATGAGACATTTTGCAGAAGGCTGTTGGTATATTATAACCGGGTTATCTCCCCCATCACTTAAAACTGGCGGCCAGCAGATAAATGAAATATAGTTGAAAGTTGCGTAATACACCATTCAAACAGAAACATATAAAAAACGTAAAAAGTAATCGTAATTCCTAATCATAAGTGTGTTGGTGTGATGTTTTGAGCATTATTATTTGATTACTCAATCTCTCCTCTTTTGTGCTTGGTAAATTTCGTACATTACGACCTTCTCTTTCGAATCACTAATGAAAATTAAAAATGTACATGTTTATGAATTTGCGTATCTGACGTCACCATGACTATCACGCAAAACTGTCTCACTTCTGGTGGGGCCCACTGAAAGTTTGTTTTAATATTCACACCTGTGTTATTTGCAAAAAGGCAACAAATGGAAATATTATTTACGGAAACGTTATATTTTTATCATATAAATATATTTAAAATGCATTATCAGTAAAAACAAAATTGACACCCTAGCTGAGCGTTAAGGGGGCTTTAGGCATTTAGGAAAAGTTGTGGCTTATCTTCAGTGCAATGGATGATAACTCTTACAGTAATAGAGATACTTTCGTTCAAATGTAGCACCATTTACCTCCCTTGGTGTTCAAATTGAAAATAAAAGAGTGATCAATAATTCAATCATAGTACTGAAAGTACTCATACGATATGATAGCGATCGTAAGTTTTAATGAGGTATAATACACTCAGTAAACTGAATACGTTTTAATTCGATAAAATTATTTTTACAAAAAAGTAACTATAATTAGGTCAGACATTTGGCCTGACGTGGGTACTGATGACCTATTTATTATGCAACAAACTACATAGATCAGCGATATGATTATAAATTCTTGTGCTTATAAACATCGTTTCATCGATATTTAATTTCTATGCGACAGGGCAGTATTATACCCTTACGCTATACTTCCTATCAGTAGCCTTGTACATGTAAATCATTTTCCCAACTTACAAGACTGTAAATCAGTTTCTCATCAGTTAAAATCAAGTGAATGTGGAATGACGCAACTTCTATGTCCAACTTCACAGACAGAGCTTGCCAATACACAGTAAGGGAAACTTGACCAATACTCATTTGCATATTAATCGCGCGCAAGAATTGTTAACAGTCATCTCTATCGCTTTTAATGTCAATTCTATCCCAATTCAAAAGTAAAATTCTACAGCAAAATAAAGGACGCCAAACTGACCGTTGATAGCATATATTTCGACAAGTCCTGTAGGTTTAAGGTGTGATTTGGAAATTTTAATCTTGAAGTTGAGTTTATGTTGCTGAAATGCATACACATGTGTAATTTTGCGGCAATATAATGTGTTATTAACCCCATACTGCAAAATCTGCAAAATGTGCTTTGACTTGTTCCCAATAAACAACTTAGCATAACATAACTGCGTTGATGTTCCATCAACTCGTCAAAATTATATTGAAGAATAAGTCTACAGTGTTGTCTTTACAATAGATATGGTTCAGAAGAATCTAATGTTTAAGCTACATTGTTGAAAGGTATAATTATAAAAAGCGTTTTGAATATCTATTGTATCTTACTGTATGTTATTTATGTATGCACTCTAAAATGAAGTTAAATTTAGTTTTTCTTTAGTCTAACTTACTTTTTCACCAAACCAGACCTTTTCACCGAGTTCATCGAACTAGAAAGGTTCCAATGGAACATTTGCGACGGGTGTGACTGCCAGCAGAGAACAGTGACTCCCCAAGGACTCATGGTCCTATCCTGTTTGGGGTTTGCAATGGTTGTTCATGTTGAGACCGTTGTATATCGTACAGCTTGATCTTTCCATTGAACTTGAGCTTTTCACCAAACTTGACCTTTTCACCGAATTCGACCTTTCCACCAAACTAGAGAGGTTTCCATTTATCATTTGCGACAGTTAAGACATACTAGCAGGGGACGATGACTCCTTCCGGAAACCTGGTCTCATCCCGCTTAGGATTCTTCATGCTGAGACCATTTACACATAATTCGTCGTGTTCTAATGGACTGGAGTTTCGATTATCAATTGGTACTTCTTCATTTTTACTTAGTAAAGTCTATTTTCTCACCTGTTAATCGGGGCAAAATAGGTTAAACTGGGGAAAATCTAGATTTACTTATAAATGTGACTTTGACGTAGCAATTTGAATTAGCGTAAGAAAAAAAAGAGTTTTAACTGAGAAAAAAAGTTCCAATCATTAATGTGATTTTGGCGAAGTTATACCTGGTTTCACTAGTTTTAAACAAGCTGAAACGCCCATGTAATATAATAAATGCACAGATGAGTAGAAAAATGCTAAAATACTGGTAAAAATTCATCGAAGGAACTATGCACATTAGAAAATGACAACCTATAAACATCATTTAATAATCTTTTTGATTTTGTGTCGTGAACTTTATAGTATACCAGTTCATTTACCAACTGTAATGAAGCCACATATGTATTCATACTCTTCTCAGTTTCATTGCAGAGCTTTTTCATCCAAAGTGGAGACTTGTAGAGTACAGCGATTGTAACATATACAGTTTTAGAATTCCAAGTAATTTTATTTCATTCCATGTAATTGTTGAATCGCAAAAACGTTAATTATGCAGCCGGAAAAAACATGCGTATCTGGTTCGCGATCATCCCGTGATAACGCGATTGATTTAAAAGGAGATAACTGCCGAATGACCATCATCTTGATACCCTGGGCAGGACTACAATAATTATATACTGTACAACTTAATACTTACAACTAAATGCAGTCTCTAAAATTGATATTTAGACTTAAGACGGTTGAAATTGCCCATAAACAATAACAAGCAACACATGGAATTAAACACGTGTTGTAACGTTAATGTTTATTTAACTTTTCTATAACAAATAGCGTCATTGTGTATTTCCTCATAATGATTTAATTTTATATTTTCAAGATTCATCAATTTAAACATAAAAACATAAACATAATTCATGTTACAATTCCCTAGATACACATATTTAATTTTTTTTCTACTTTTACTAATTGTACTTGATGTACAGTAACAAATAAGAGCTATACACAGGCATAAATCTTATATTCTTATATATTTTGTGAACATAAGGTCAGGTCTAGTAAGGTATACATATACAAACAGTAGGGTTGAATAAATTATTTACGCATGAAAAGTGTCAGCCTGGGATTCTTAAGCAATTTTTACAAAATATACAGTCCTCAATTTAAGAATTTTTATGTCTGCGTATATCTCCTTTTTGTTATTGTATATCAATCTAAGTAGTAAACAGAGAAATAATTTTCTAAAACAAAAACGCAGTTAATTTCCCTTTTATGGCGGCACACAAAATCCTAATTCATACAAAGTACATTCATCATTCTTGCGTATGATGGCAATTTAATAATTTATAGAAATTTTAAATACTCAATAAAATTGACAACACCATTTTAAAATCAGAGTTGATGAGGTTTATTTACGTTACTCGTGTAGGTGTTGTTGGTGTTTTGACCTTTCTTCATGAACGGGCAGGAAACTATTCACAATCCTACATTTAAATTTAGATCTACAATTTTTGTTATTAAGGTGATCCATTGATTACACATGCTTTCAAATATATTACTGTAAAACGAAGCCTGTCTCGTCTATCAGGCTGAATGCAGATAAAAGCTGTATTCTATAGACACCCACAATCTATTGTTTATCCTGAAACTGTAAAGTCATAGTGAATACAAAATTGAACGAAAATTCTTTTTGAAAGACAGCATAACAAATGTCAAAAATAACGTCAATGAAGATCACAAAGGCCATTAAAAAGTAGTGCCTTTAGAACAGAATGATATAAAAATTGTGTTCGAGTATTTAACATTTGTATATCTATTTGTTTATGACACAAATGACATCCGCGTACGTAATGATTGACTCCAAAGTAGGATAATTCTCGCCTGTAATAAAGTAAAACAATTGTCTTTGGAAACATTCACAAATTGCTGTTCTTGTGTTCATATAGTATTGTTTAATTTTGATATTCGATATTGAAATGAACAATCTTTGTATAAATTTTTTTACATGCTGTGAATCACTTGCATACAAAATAAAGCAACGACAAAGTAGCGTTTCATTTCAAAGTAGCTAGTGTTTGCAGCTAATCGCATGCTTTCTAATGAGAAACATAAGACGTATAAATTTCACGTGTTGCAAAATTAAACTCCGACAGATATATTTTCAATATTTTTAAAAAGATTATCGCCATTATGACGGCTAAATCTGATAGGATTCATGGAGTCGATAATCGAGGTCAAGATATCATTCTGAGAGAAAATGATATACTAAAAGTACATAAATGAAAATGTTAACTATTAGGACGTCGGACAAACACGGACTTCTTGAAAATCCAGAGATGGGATCAATTGGCTTGAGTTGGATAATCACACAGTGCCATTGAGTCAGGGGCTCGGATTGAGCAAGCACCCAGTGTCGTGGGGTCAGGGGGCTTGGGTTGAGTAAGCACCCAGTGCTGTGGGACAGATGACTTGGTTTGGGTAAGTACCTCTTGTATCGTACGGTCTCACCCTGATGCGAGTTCTACATTCAAATCCATAACAGAACAAAGAAAGAATAAATTCTGGTCACATTTCTACATTCTATATTTGTAATTGTGTATGTGAAACTTTGTACTTACGACCAGGGGCTTTATATTGACTTTAAAATTTGCAATATGTTGACTACAACGCGAGTTAACATATGCTCCTGACAAAAACTTATAACTAAGAAGTTTACTTTTGTTAATAAAATGATCTTACTTTGAACAAATCTTACACATCTGATAATTTATGAGACAAACATCATCTGCACGTGATAAAGTGATACATCTTTCTAATTTTAAAAGTAGACGATAGAAAAGTAAATATCACCATCTTTGAAATACAGTTTAGTAACCAGTTTAATAGCAATTTAGTCTGAAGGTCGCACCTGTATTTTTCTCACTACTACATGGGGATATTACTTATGTTATTTCAGCTATGATTATAAATGGACAGTAATGATCTATGAGAGAAAGTAATAGATTATTAAACAAACGCTCAGTATTATTTTTATTCCAAAAGTAATTTCGTTAAAGCAACTGCCTTGTTAGCACCGCTATGTCACGTGTAGCGTGTCGCTATATTTTCCTATTTATCAAATACAGAAAAAACAAAATTGATAAATTTTCGATGTTTCTATTTGATAAAAATGATATTTTATCAATTATCAATGACCTGATAGCTATTTATCATTAACAATTGCAATCGTGATTATACTTGAAATTAAAGTCATTGATGAACTATTTGTATTGGGTCAATTCGAAAAGTCCTAACTGAAGACTGAGCACTTTTGTGTTATTCATTTCGCGAGTTACACTGTGTACATCTTCCCTCGAGGCGTTATGCACATTCATAACATAGCATAGACCCTTTCACATTGAATGCGAGCCCTAAGTATATTGGAAGCGGCAACATCAGAATGTTTTCCGCTGAATGACATCAATTATTTTTTTTTTCATTAAATGTCACATTGCTGTTACAACCTCACAAATGTGGCTACTGATTGTTTGATGCCCTTATTGGTACACAAAATACACTGCGTAGAACAGAATAAACAGTATACAGTAGAATTTCTCCAAACTCTAAACATTTTGTTTGCTTGTGAAAAACCGAATAACTGTGAAATAAAAATAATTCATATTAAAAAGTCCAATTCAAAGACCTATACATTGAATTTCAAAATGAGTATCACGTAATCTTTTTCACGGACATCATTAGTCAGTTGATCTACTCTTAATGTTCATAGGATATATAAACATATATTTGAAATAAGTAAAATTTGTTCAATGTTATATCTACTGAGTTTGTTGTTGAGCCATATATACTGTATGAGATTTTGTTTGTAAGGATTTTGTCATCTTTTTGATACCTTGAAATCTACTTGCTTCACTGGAAACATATATGTACAGATGATCAACTAATAGGACCATGGAGCCGGCATGACTCAGTCGGTAGCGCGCTCGACTCCGGATCATAAGGTCGTGAGTTCGAGTCCCGCCGGCGGCAGGTTGGTTTCCTGTCTTTCGGATGAGACAGTAAAAACTGGAGGGCCCGTGTCGGCACGTTAAAGAACCCTCACTGCTCAATGGGACGTTAAACAACAATAAACAAACAAACAAACATAGGACCGTGTTTCTCCAAACTACAGAGAACATGCAGGTTTTTGTTTGTTTAATTCTTGTTTCATTCCGCTGATAGACTCTGACTTATATGATGATCTCACCAGATTTACATGAAATACCACACATGTTTACCTGTCCCTAAGCACTAAAGCAAATGCAGGAAAGGTTTTTAAACGTGCAACGGAAACTTGGTTTTATGTCTCATCCGGAAGACCCGTGATTTTGCCGAGTGCTTTTGACCTATAGTTTGGGAGTTGTATACTGTACGACAAGACCACCACAAGGGGTGAACATAGAGGTAGATCAAGATAATGGTATTATAAAGATATTATAAACATAATACCAAAGTTATGTAATGCCCAAGACGATGGTTTCTGTCAATAAGACTTCATCAGTTGAGCTCCATTTTAAAATAGATTTTCTGAAGGGAAAGGCCAAGTCCGTCTAAAAGTAATCACTGTAAAAAAAAGATAACTACCTTAGCTTTTGAATATACACAACCCCCCCCCCCCCCACCCCCCCCCCCCCCCCCCCCCGCACACACACACAGCCGTCCCTTTGATTTTGATAATTTAGTGTCACTGAAATGAAAATTAATATTACTGGTGTAGTTAGATCAATTTGATGGTGAGATGACGTGTATTAGTGTTAAAGATTGAATCTATTTTGTCCTTGGTGAGACTTAGATGACAAGAAATCAAACACAGACTCCATCCAAAGATCCATAATTTAATGGTACATAAAAAGTGACCAGTGACCACTCTGGGGTGAGTGATATATGTACTTAACTTATTGACAACATTTTAGATATAAAATATATTAAAAGTTTTGCTTGTCATTGTAATACATAGATAAACATCTTTTAAATTAGAATAGTTTTCATACATTCGCCATATTCCTTTGTCACTTACAGCTGTGCATGAGGTATTTTTATAGTCATGTTTTGTGCTTTATTGGGCATGCAATGCTCGGTTCTCTTACCCCTTTCTTGTATGGCCTACATTTGAACAGACCCATTCTAAATAATATTCAATGATTTTATAATTGGACTGGGTCTCTATTTCACACTTCAGAAATCAATCAACTTTTTGTTACAAAAATGTGAACGCTTATAAACATCATTCAACTTATATTCTAATTCTTGTCCCCTTAGAGTTTGTTTATTTGCCAACAATATATGTATAACACGCCAAATTAATGAGTTAAACCTCGTTTTCTCAGTTAAACCTTAAATTCTACCATTTCTAGGTTAGGTTAAACTAAAAATGTGGTTTCACTGAAAAACTAGATTTATCTGCATTAAACTGATATTGATACCCATAAATGGGAGTCTGACGCAGATAAGCTTATTTATTGTTTTTCAGTTTGACTTAGTTTTGATCCAATTAATGAGAGCTAATTAGAAAAACTAGATTTAACAATGAAAAACTTAGTTTAACACATTAAATTGATTTTGGCGTTTCACACATATGTCTGTTATAGATTAAGATACTCTGGAGACAAGAGATAAGGGAGTGACTTGATTGTTCATTTGCAGCAGGTAACAGAAACATCTTTATTCATTTTATTACATCGTCATGAACCACAATATAGGTGTGTTTTATCTAAGAAATATTATTCATAATTAGCGGTCCATAAACAAATTTTAGTTTTATCTACTTTTAATGTTTCTTTCATAAATATGTAGGCGATTTAAATGTCTCTACACAGGCAAAAATGTACAATTCAGCCAAATCATTTCTCTTATGTTTATTTATTTTTTTATCTATTATTCTTTAAGAGTATGTCGTTTATTTGTCTGTTTTCACATTTTTGCATGATAAATAAATGTTAATATATAAACTCGGTAACAAAATATGTGAAATGTACAATTTTTCAAACAAAATATCATGTTGACAGCAAATTAATAATTTATGTTGTAATATCGCCGTCGCTTGTTAGTGTATTTCTCTATACGCAATGTAAATGTGCAATTGATTTGCTGACGTCATTTGATAACAGTGTAGCACAAAAATACTGGTACATATATTACAGTTTGACTTGAACATTTTAATAAAACATTTTATGTAATATTTTGTTATTCCGTCATTTATTGAAGGTGCTCACAGTGTAAGCTATATATAAATAACACACAAACACGGTTTGTGTAACAGCTGTGAATAAAAAGATCTGAAAATGTTGTTCATTGTGTGTATTAGAACAGAAAATTACACGATACACCTTGTTAGACTGCAAATTGGTAATCCGTGATTTATTTTTTATTTTTCATTTCACACAGTTCGTTTCCACACGTATGCACATTTCCAGATAATATAACTTTAACTTTTAAAGCTAGATCTTAAAAACGGACGATAATTTGATCAATGATGTTTTATAAATAATTATACAGAAGATAAAAATAAAAAACAATACACAGACGGGGATGGTATTCCTACTATGTCGCATGCGTGTGGATATGTTTGTTACTGTCGATATCGAGGAAATCCCGCTTTTCTGTTCACCGAGTATCACTAAATACGCAGATTACTGCTACTGGAAATATAGTTCCTCGTTTTGAAAGTAACAACAAAATGTGAAATTTAGTTTGCTGATGCGCTTTGTTTTACAAATAAAAAGATTTATTGGAGAAATATATTAAGAAAATACTTCCTGAGATAAAGTAGTGTTTATAGAAAGTAGTAAAACATTTAATTACATATATATTAATACGCGCCATGTTGTACATGTTGTATCAGAGGAATATTTGTAATGTTTGTTTTCCTGACTCACAAATACGTGTATTTATTATGAAACCACTGCACAGTTCATTTTGAGGTCGAAGTCCCACTGTTAAAATTTATGTTTATACTGCGTGCCAACCAAAGCAATGGAAAATGCTTAAAATTAGTCTTGTGAATAAGAAAATAAAATAAAGAACATGATTGATATACATATTTATCTGTATTACTTAACGTGTCACACTCATATTAGTAAAACTTTACATAATCAAATCTGTATCATTCGTCCACTCGTATCAGGGCTTTGATTCTGATCAGTACCTGGTTTGTGTGGGGCGGATGTTTCTTGTATGTAGGTGTGTGTGTGTGTGTTAAGTGTGTATGTCCTAGTGTAATGTAGGTGTGGGTCTTTGTGTGTAAACGTGTTCCTCTTTGGTGTTATTGTTTTGTATTTCGTAGATATATGTTTTATGTTTGTCATGTGATCAATTAAGTGTCCATTTAAATTCGTGTCTAGACACGTACTGACAAATATCATATACTACACTGACAACGTGAACGTACTTGGTTCTCCCCATTACTTTTGCCCATGCACTACGTACGCTTCTCTAAATAAGCTATCACGTACGCCTCTCTAAATAACCTATCACTAAATGACTTTTAATGTGCATTATTTGACGTCATTCGATTGTGACGTCATAATCACACAACTGTTTGCAGGTCATTTAAGTGTGATGTCATAAAGGTAATAAATGTCAGTGATATGTTAAAATTTTCTATATCCCGATATATCGTTTTAACTTTTTTAAATCAAAATTTAGGTCTAATCGTGTGTTATATGTTTTTTATCGAAACGACAGATTGTTTGTATACTTTTAAGGGGTACTGGAATGTATTTCGTTTTCGTTTTAAGGCGTCATTTCTTTATTTTTTAACAACCTATCCAGATACTTTTTCTTGTGTGTTGTGAAATATATTCAATTATTATTCCCTAACTAAATAAAGAAAAAAAAGACATCCAATTCCTTTACAATTTGGGTCATTCCTAGCCTCTGCTGGCACGACGTTACGTAAAACTAAAACATTTAGTCATAAACTTAATTTAATGATACAATCCCAAAGAAAAACACAATCAGCGACGTCATTGTAGTTATTTTGTTTCTTAATTAAAACCCCAATAAAATTATTAAGTGTTGAGGCGGAATAAGTTTGCAGAAAATTATAAAACTTTTTGTATAAAAGGGTGAAAATTAAAAATCTCACATTCCTCGCTGAGCTCAGCGAAAATATTTTAGCTTTGCGCCCATCTATCTTTACATTCCAGATCTGCTCCTATGTATGATAAAATAATCTCAACACACAGACCTTGTTTCTTAATTTAAACAAGATTTCCGATTAAGCTTTAATTAGTTGTGCATCATTCCTCAAAGTTTAAAAGTTGGGATTCAATGTAAAACATGATCAGTTGAATAAAACCTTTAAATTTCACGATTGTTTGATACCAATAAATGAAATAAGACTCACTTTATAGTATGACCACAGGGGAAACCCTCAATCTATAGAACTAATTGTATAGCCAGACTTCCCCATGTGCGGTTCAGGCCTTCCCCGTGGAAGTCTCACTAAAGAGCAGGACCGCCGGGGAAGTGGAAAACTCACTATTATAAACACCCGGCATTTCGCAAAAGAAAATCAATTTTCTTAATCCGGTAAAAAAAAACCGCCGGCTATCTTTACACATGCACTACTTAAAAGTCGGACAGTGAAAACATTTGTTACAAAAAGAATACGTAAACTATACATTTGACACACAACTTCACGTTTGTTAATATTGATAACTAGCTCTTTCAAATACTTACAGCATAAGAAACTAGTTATTTATTGATGTATCTAAACTATGAGCGAAATACATGCTATCAGTTTTTTTTAGAAATAATGATAGGGCATTCTGTATGTGGAACTTTTGATTATCGCTTTAATATTGCTTTGTCGTTCAATATTTCAAATAATGCAATTTTTGTTCAATGAATACAAAAGGACTGCCTGCGACATTTATCATACACTGAAGGAGACAGGGTAACAAGATATGATCTAATTATCTACGAAAACCGGTTCGACATGTAGTATGATCATTGTGCACAATATCGCTTCTTAAAGTCACCCAGCTGTGAAATGCATCAGGCATTATTGTGAAATAGATATACCAAAGACGTGCATAATGATAATGACAAGATCCTTAAAGTGATACAAGCTGTCACAATGATAATTATTGTCCTATGATATATAGACGAGAATATGATCAAATGTGTGTTCAAATACAATATCAAAAATATAAATATGTGCTTTTCAACGCTATATTAAATACCTGAAACAAATCGGATCAATATATGAATAAAAAAATCCAGTTACCCTGAAATGAATGCTGACATTGCCAAAATCTAATTAATATAACTGAAATTTATGCGTATCTCATTTTTCACAATCTTGCCGCCATGTCCGGTGGAGTTGGGCAGTTCATATTTGTCAAGAATGATAAAGCCGAGTATGCGATGGGAAGAGTTAAAAATGGGTTCAGATCACCGGATATACCAAGCATTTGGACAATTTCAGAAACGAATGTTTTGACACGACGGAAAAGACTAACGTTGTCTGATTTAGGTATGAAATGATGACGTACGAGAAAAGACGCAATGTGTAATAAGAATAGAATATATATCAAATTCAAATACCACGTCGTTATTGGACACTCGGAAATCTTCGTAAGGATTTCCGAAAGTTAATCTGTAATGGCCAGAATGATATCCAACTAATACTACGTGCTACGTTTGGCAAGTTTGGGGCAATTATACGCATGCATTTGTTTTTCTAACCACCAAATAGTCTTTTTGGGATATATACGAGATAAAATATTACATATAATGGACATGTAATTTTTTTCATCTACGACAGCTCATATCGCTTTAAGGCGGAGCATCGACGCCATCTTGAAAATGAACTGCAATATAGACATTATTGAACATGGTTTACATGACCTTCAGGTCCACAAGGACAAAAAAAAAAGTTAACCGAGGTCAGAGAAATTAAAAAATGATTTTAATTACGTAATAAATTAGATATTAATATCATTTTGCGGGGTGCATTACATAGCTTAATGTGAATTATAGTTGTATATGAAAACTAATGAATTATATCTGTGTGTTATCCAGCTACACGTATTAGAATTCCGATTTCTATTAAGTGGTTGTATTCAAAGAAAATCCACAAAAAAATCCAACTCTGGTCATTCAAAACATCCATCAAATTTTACACTTAGCGATTTTTACAAATGTAAGTCCTGGTTATTATGTAGTCCGGTTAAAAGGACACATAAAGTATATAAAAACATAATGACATCATTCGATCTTTACACGATTGGTCGTAACAATTGAATATAATTTTGTCTCACTATTCATCTTCATTATCTTCCATCTTTGCGTTATCACCATTGACAATATTACTACGCGATAACTCATATCAGTGCTGAAAGATCGACAAAACTGAAATATATTGACCCAGAGTTTACTATATTATGGAAAGAGATGACACAGGGTAAGAAAGGATCGGTTTACAGTGGTATTAAAGGAACAACTAAAATAAACATATCTTAGTTTCGGATCTACTTCAACATTCGTTGTACTTTCCAGTAAGGTGTTGCTCGGATCATCCGTTTTAAACATCAGACGTAAGTCCAGGTAATAAAACCAGTATTTATAAATTTGGATATTATGATCGCACATGTAAGGTTTCCTAAGCATGTTTTTAGAAACTTTCAGCATTATTACATTATACTGACATGAACAATAGACGCTGATTTCACGATCTGTCTGTAAAACAGAGCTGTCCGATAGATTGTTTATAGTTGTCATCATATGTCCACGTGTGACTGGGGGGCCTCCGTAGCCGAGTGGTTAGAGCATTGCGCTTTAAATCACAAGGCCTCTCACCTCTGGTTCGAATCCCGCTAGGATCATTTCGAATTAAGTTGGGAAAGTTTGCCAGTTTTCTAGCGGAAGGTCGGTGGTCTTTACTCCGGTAAACAGGGGTTTTTCCTCCACCAATAAAAAACTGAACGCCATCATATGACTGAAATATTGTTAAGTATGGCGTTAAACAAAAAATATCAAATATCAAATCTCATATCATCCACGTGTGACTTACTGTATGCTCCCGGAGGGTTTTCGAATTAATTATTTAGCTTATTAAACCCGAATTTACAAATTACAGATACTTTTCTTTAAAAAACCGCATAATAAATATTAAATGTGTAAAATTAAATATTAATGTTAATAAACAGTTTTTATTTTCGCGGATTCCTAGCTTTGAAGCCCTAAGAAACTGTTTTTGGCCATGTGTGTAAAACCATTTTGATTTACAGTTTTGTGAATTAAAATGTTACTTTAATTGAAGCATTGTTACTTTATTTTTTGAATTTCACAAAACGTCTTTTCTAATACATGTAGACTGGATGTTGAGGAATTTAATTTATAGTTTTTGTGATTTTTTACAAATTTTACTGTAAATTATAACGAAAGTGGAACGCCGTGGAAAGGGATATTAAAAAGACAGTATTTTAATATATATGTAAGTGTGTCTTTTTTATATTTAAATTTCACATAGATTTGTTCCTTTTTTGTTTAGGACTCACAATGGTCCTCTAAAAATTTACATTTGACAAGTAAATTTGTTGTTAAGACTTCTTGTATTTTTTTTAGTGTTCCTTCCTAAATGGCTTATGCTTCCCCCAAAAGCATGCTAAGTTAGGAATAATTTTTCGGAAAGTGTGTAATAACCATGAAACGATTGTATACCATAAAAAATCACACGACAACGTTATTTACTGTCGAAAACATAGTGCAGATGCATAAAAATTACCAATATTTTTTTTTGTTTACATGGGAACTGAAACGACATGGCGTCTGATTACTTTCAGTTCATTTACATCTTCGTACATGTCCACGAGATTTTCTTGTTGAATGAATTTACAAGGAAAACTCGCACCAACCAAGACAAAGACCTAGACCGACTGAGTGACAAACCCAACAATAAATAGAAGAATACTTTTGTACTACCATATTTGAATATCACATACGATATTTTGTATGTCAAGATGATATCATTCATGTCATACTATTGGTGGCATTCCATGATAAAAATGTGGAGGATATGTATGCAGGAGTTACATACAAATTAAAATGTCCTAGCATCATATTTAGTTATTTTAAACTAAAGTAATATTTCGCTGGAATTGTTGTATTTAAATTCTAAACTTCTCAAAAGATAAGATTGTCATTTTTTTAGAGTGGGTACTCTAAGATAGATTTGGCAATACAGTCAGGTTTATTATTACGTCTTGTATAATACCATTATTTTCTTTCCGTTCCGAGATATACGTTTATCATTTAACTCATGCTCATCTGTCGAACTGACGAAGTCATTGACATAAACGGTCGTATTAAGCATGCGTGTTGCCCTTTTAGTATAACTATAACTTTGGTGTTATTAAATAGTTTAAAGTCTTCGCAATTCTACTGTTTATATATAACTACTACATCAGTAATTTTATTAGTAAAACTTTACATAATCAAATCTGTATCATTCGTCCACTCGTATCAGGGCTTTGATTCTGATCAGTACCTGGTTTGTGTGGGGCGGATGTTTCTTGTATGTAGGTGTGTGTGTGTGTGTTAAGTGTGTATGTCTAGTGTATGTAGGTGTGTCTTTGTGTGTAACGTGTTCCTCTTGTGTTATTGTTTGTATTCGTAGATATGTTTATGTTTGTCATGTGATCAATAATTGTCATTTAATTCGTGTCTAGACACGTACTGACAAATATCATATACTACACTGACAACGTGAACGTACTTGGTTCTCCCCATTACTTTTGCCCATGCACTACGTACGCTTCTCTAAATAAGCTATCACGTACGCCTCTCTAAATAACCTATCACTAAATGACTTTTAATGTGCATTATTTGACGTCATTCGATGTTTTGAGATTGTGACGGTCATAATCAACACAACTCCTGGTTTGCAGGTCATTTAAGTGTTGATGTTCATAAAGGTAATAAATGTCAGTGATAATTTGTTAAAAATTTTCTATATCCCGATATATCGTTTTAACTTTTTTAAATCAAAATTTAGGTCTAATCGTGTGTTATATGTTTTTTATCGAAACGACAGATTGTTTGTATACTTTTAAGGGGTACTGGAATGTATTTCGTTTTCGTTTTAAGGCGTCATTTCTTTATTTTTTAACAACCTATCCAGATACTTTTTCTTGTGTTGTGAAATATATTCAATTATTATTCCCTAACTAAATAAAGAAAAAAAAGACATCCAATTCCTTTACAATTTGGGTCATTCCTAGCCTCTGCTGGCACGACGTTACGTAAAACTAAAACATTTAGTCATAAACTTAATTTAATGATACAATCCCAAAGAAAAACACAATCAGCGACGTTCATTGTAGTTATTTTGTTTCTTATTAAAAACCCACATAAAAATTATTAAGTTATAAGTTGAGGCGGAAATAAGTTTGCAGAAAATTAATAAACTTTTTGTATAAAAGGGTGAAAATTACAAAATCTCACATTCCTACGCTTAGAGCTCAGCTGAAAATATTTTAGCTTGGCGCCCCATCTATCTTTACATTCCAGATCTGCTCCTATGTATGATAAAATAATCTCTCAACACACAGACCTTGTTTCTTAATTTAATAAACAAAGATTTCCGATTAAGCTTTAATTTAGTTGTGCATCATTCCTCAATGTTTAAAAGTTTGGGATTCAATGTAAAACATGATCAGTTGAATAAAACCTTTAAATTTCACGATTGTTTGATACCAATAAATGAAATAAGACTCACTTTATAGTATGACCACAGGGGAAACCCTCAATCTATAGAACTAATTGTATAGCCAGACTTCCCCATGTGCGGTTCAGGCCTTCCCCGTGGAAGTCTCACTAAAGAGCAGGACCGCCGGGGAAGTGGAAAACTCACTATTATAACACCGGCATTTCGCAAAAGAAAATCAATTTTCTTAATCCGGTAAAAAAAAACCGCCGGCTATCTTTACACATGCACTACTTAAAAGTCGGACAGTGAAAACATTTGTTACAAAAGAATACGTAACTATACATTTGACACAACTTCACGTTTGTTAATATTGATAACTAGCTCTTTCAAATACTTACAGCATAAGAAACTAGTTATTTATTGATGTATCTAAACTATGAGCGAAATACATGCTATCAGTTTTTTTTAGAAATAATGATAGGGCATTCTGTATGTGGAACTTTTGATTATCGCTTTAATATTGCTTTGTCGTTCAATATTTCAAATAATGCAATTTTTGTTCAATGAATACAAAAGGACTGCCTGCGACATTTATCATACACTGAAGGAGAGACAGGGTAACAAGAATGATGATCTAATTATTCTACGAAAACCGGTTCGACATGTAGTATGAATCATTGTGCACAATCGCGCTTCTTAAAGTCGAGTCACCAGCTGTGAAATTGCATCAGGCATTATTGTGAAATAGATATACCAAAGACGTGCATAATGATAATGACAAGATCCTTAAAGAGTGATTACAAGCTGTAGTCACAATGATAATTTAATTATTGTCCTATGATATATAGACGAGAATATGATCAAATGTGTGTTCAAATACAATATCAAAAATATAAATATGTGCTTTTCAACGCTATATTAAATACCTGAAACAAATCGGATCAATATATGAATAAAAAAATCCAGTTACCCTGAAATGAATGCTGACATTGCCAAAATCTAATTATATATACGTGAAATTTATGCGTATCGCCTCATTTTTCTCACTTGTAGAATCTTCCGCCATGTCCTCGGTGGAGTTTACGGCAGTTCATATTTGTTCAAGAATGATAAAGCCGAGTATGCGATGGGAAGTAGTGCTAAAAATGGGTTTCAGATCACCGGATATACCAAGCATTTGGACAATTTCAGAAACGAATGTTTGACACGACGAAAAGACTAACGTTGTCTGATTTAGGTATGAAACAGATTGACGTACGAAGAAAAGGACGCAATGTGTAATAAGAATAGAATATATATCAAATTCAAATACCACGTCGTTATTGGACACTCGGAAATCTTCGTAAGGATTTCCGAAAGTTAATCTGTAATGGCCAGAATGATATCCAACTAATACTACGTGCTACGTTTGGCAAGTTTGGGGCAATTATACGCATGCATTTGTTTTTCTAACCACCAAATAGTCTTTTTGGGATATATACGAGATAAAATATTACATATAATGACATGTAATTTTTTCATCTACGACAGCTCATATCGCTTTAAGGCGGAGCATCGACGCCATCTTGAAAATGAACTGCAATATAGACATTATTGAACATGGTTTACATGACCTTCAGGTCCACAAGGACAAAAAAAAAAGTTAACCGAGGTCAGAGAAATTAAAAAATGATTTTAATTACGTAATAAATTAGATATTAATATCATTTTGCGGGGTGCATTACATAGCTTAATGTGAATTATAGATGGTATAATATAAAAAACTGTATGAATTATATATCTGTGTGTTATCCAGCTACACGTATTAGAATTCCGATTTCTATTAAGTGGTTGTATTCAAAGAAAATCCACAAAAAAATCCAACTCTGGTCATTCAAAACATCCATCAAATTTTACACTTAGCGATTTTTACAAATGTAAGTCCTGGTTATTATGTAGTCCGGTTAAAAGGGACACATAAAGTATATAAAAAACATAATGACTTCATACGTATTCTTACACGATTGGTCCGTTAACAATTGAACTATAATTTTGTCTCACTATTCATCTTCATTATCTTCCATCTTTGCGTTATCACCATTGACAATATTACTACGCGATAACTCATATCAGTGCTGAAAGATCGACAATTACTGAATATATTATAGACCCAGAGTTTACACTATATTATGGAAGAAGATGACACAGGGAACAAAATTGATCGGTTTACAGTGGTATTAAAGGAACAAACTAAAATAAACATATCTTAGTTTCGGATCTACTTCAACATTCGTTGTACTTTCCAGTAAGGTGTTGCTCGGATCATCCGTTTTAAACATCAGACGTAAGTCCAGGTAATAAAACCAGTATTTATAAATTTGGATATTATGATCGCACATGTAAGGTTTCCTAAGCATGTTTTTAGAAACTTTCAGCATTATTACATTATACTGACATGAACAATAGACGCTGATTTCACGATCTGTCTGTAAAACAGAGCTGTCCGATAGATTGTTTATAGTTGTCATCATATGTCCACGTGTGACTGGGGGGCCTCCGTAGCCGAGTGGTTAGAGCATTGCGCTTTAAATCACAAGGCCTCTCACCTCTGGTTCGAATCCCGCTAGGATCATTTCGAATTAAGTGGGAAAGTTTGCCAGTTTTCTAGCGGAAGGTCGGTGGTCTTTACCCGGGTAACCGGGGTTTTTCCTCCACCAATAAAAACTGGACGCCATCATATGACTGAAATATTGTTAAGTATGGCGTTAAACAAAAAATATCAAATATCAAATCTCATATCATCCACGTGTGACTTACTGTATGCTCCCGGAGGGTTTTCGAATTAATTATTTAGCTTATTAAACCCGAATTTACAAATTACAGATACTTTTCTTTAAAAAACCGCATAATAAATATTAAATGTGTAAAATTAAATATTAATGTTAATAAACAGTTTTATTTTCGGCGGATTCCTGCTTGAAGCCCTAAGGAAACTGTTTTTTGGCCATGTGTAAAACCATTTTGATTTACCGTTTTGTGAATTAAATGGTTACTTTAATGAAGCATTGTTACTTTATTTTTGAATTTCACAAAACGTCTTTTCTAATACATGTAGACTGGATGTTGAGGAATTTAATTTATAGTTTTTGGATTTTTACAAATTTTCTGTAAATTATAACGAAAGTGGACGCCGTGGAAGGATATTAAAAGACAGTTTTAATATATGTAAGTGCCTTTTTATATTTAAATTTCACATAGATTTGTTCCTTTTTTGTTTAGGACTCACAATGGTCCTCTAAAAATTTACATTTGACAAGTAAATTTGTTGTTAAGACTTCTTGTATTTTTTTTAGTGTTCCTTCCTAAATGGCTTATGCTTCCCCCAAAAGCATGCTAAGTTAGGAATAATTTTTCGGAAAGTGTGTAATAACCATGAAACGATTGTATACCATAAAAAATCACACGACAACGTACTGTCGAAAACATAGTGCAGATGCATAAAAATTACCAATATTTTTTTTTGTTTACATGGGAACTGAAACGACATGGCGTCTGATTACTTTCAGTTCATCTTCGTACATGTCCACGAGATTTGCTTGTTGAATGAAGTTACAAGGAAAACTCGCACCAACCAAGACAAAGACCTAGACCGACTGAGTGACAAACCCAACAATAAATAGAAGAATACTTTTGTACTACCATATTTGAATATCACATACGATATTTTGTATGTCAAGATGATATCATTCATGTCATACTATTGGTGGCATTCCATGATAAAAATGTGGAGGATATGTATGCAGGAGTTACATACAAATTAAAATGTCCTAGCATCATATTTAGTTATTTTAAACTAAAGTAATATTTCGCTGGAATTGTTGTATTTAAATTCTAAACTTCTCAAAAGATAAGATTGTCATTTTTTTAGAGTGGGTACTCTAAGATAGATTTGGCAATACAGTCAGGTTTATTATTACGTCTTGTATAATACCATTATTTTCTTTCCGTTCCGAGATATACGTTTATCATTTAACTCATGCTCATCTGTCGAACTGACGAAGTCATTGACATAAACGGTCGTATTAAGCATGCGTGTTGCCCTTTTAGTATAACTATAACTTTGGTGTTATTAAATAGTTTAAAGTCTTCGCAATTCTACTGTTTATATATAACTACTACATCAGTAATTTTCATTTTATTTGTCCGAGAGTACTTCCCGTATACATTTCATAGGCTGAGGACATCATTGTAAGCACAGGACAAAATCCAGTCAAGTGAGAGACATTTTAAACATTGCAGACTCCCATCTCAGTGGAGATGCATCATGCAGAGTCTTAAATAAAAGATTATTTTAAAAAGTTAGTCAACAACTATAGTAAGATATTAGACTTTTATTCATCCAAATAATTCAACGTTTAAAATTCAAGTTAGATATTCCTATTTTTGAAGTGAGATGCACAAACAGTACTAACTTCGATTGTTGTTGTTGTTGTTGTTGAATTGTTGTTTAACGTCCCACTCAAGAGTCTTACACTCATATGGAGACGTCACCAAATGTCGATAAAGGACTTAAAATTTTGGCTTATGCTCGGCACTTACGACCATTAGAGCAGTGAGGGTTCTTTAACGTGCCGATACTTACTGTGACATGGGATCTCGTTTTTTACTGTCTCGTCCAAAGAACATGGAAATCTCATCCAAAGGACAAAAAAAGTCAATCACCTCCGCCGAGGCTCGAACCCGCCACATTTCGGCTGCGAATCGACTGTGGAGCCACGACTGCTCTCGGCAACTCAGTGAGATTATGCATATTGACACCTAGTGACATCGGTAATATAAAACATAATCCATAGGTCTATTATATATCTTCTTTGATGGTGTTTTAATATCAAGTAATTTCGGAACGTGTAAGTAATTTCGGCAATTGCTTCAAAGTAATTTTAATACCAACACTATGATAACATGTATATAAGTTCTGAATTAGTAGTCTACTAAAATAGTTTAACAAAAGTATTATATCATTTTAGTTCCTTACATCCGAACACCTGTCTGGCTAAAATAATGTTTTGATAGCAATTAGCAATAATAGCTTAAACTTAAATATATATATGAAATGTAAATTAATTCAATAATGCGATTTTACTTAAATTATTAGATTTGCTCATAAAAATAACTTTTAGAACCTTCATGGGTGCTGTTCTGAACATTTTCAAGTTCAGAATTATTATCAAGTAAAATTGAAGAAGTATCAATCGATAATAAAAACTCAAGTCCATTAAAACACGAAGAAATTAGATGTGTAAATGATCTCAACATGAAGAACAATTGCGAATCCCAAACGGGATAAGACCAGGTGGTCCCCGAGAGGAGTCCCCCCCCCCAGCGTCATCTGCTGGCATGCTACACCACCCGTTTGCACACGTTCCATGGAAACCCCTCTAGTCAAATTCGGTGAAAAGGTCAAGTTTGGTGATAAGGTTCAAGTTCGGTGAAAAGCAGGGGGGGGGGGGGGGGGGGGGGGGGGGGGGGGGGGGGGGGGGGGGGGGGGGGGGGGGGGGGGGGGGGGGGGGGGGCGATTGGTTGAAATGGGAGTCACTGTCTGTGGCAGTGTTCAAGAATACTATCTATCTATTTTCTGAGAGGGGGACTTCATAATGTTTAACAAGATCCCCGTATCGACCATAAAACTTCTTAAACGACGATTCTATGCGTTCAACAACGTAACCTTGTGTAAGTAATTATTTGCTAGTCGTGTTGCTCTCAGAATAAAACATTCATAAGAAGAGCATGCCATGGCCTACCGTAATTTGTGAAATGAAAACGCCATAGGCAGGAGAAGATGGAATATTACTACTAAGAAACGGGAAGCTCGTGATATGGATATTGAAATCGTCGCGTTTGTCATAAAGGGATGTGTGAAGTTGACCGTCCTTTCCAATCGGCAGGAGTAAATCTATGTAAGAAGCAGATGTGTTGCTTTCTGTCGTCTCATTGATCCCTAGCTCAACAGGATACATCTGGCCGAGGTAATTCTGAAATTCTGAATTATTTATGGACAGAACATCGTCGATTTACCTGTAAGTAAAATTGAACCGAGGTGGTAACTGTTTGTTTCCTTTGGAGAGCAGATACTGTATAAACTCCGCTTCACATGAATACAAAAAAGATGTCAGCCAAGAAAGAGGCACAACTAGTACCCATTGGAATGCCGACAATCTGCTGGAAAACTTTTCCCGCAAAAACCACGATGTTTTCTACTAGAAACCCCAGCATCTTAATAATGTCGTCTTCAGTGTACTTATTATTGGAATCAGAGTGTTCCTTCACAAAACAAGGTTCTTCATGACCTAACACTAAATATTTACATCTTCGATTTCCATGCCAAGGATTATTTCCAAGTGCTGATTCAACCACTTTAAGTACCGATTTACATATGGTCATAAACCCTGGTCACTTTTCTATGGTAGAAAATATACCAGCGATATTTTTTTTTTTTTTGTGATGAAAAAAAAAAAATACACATACAAAAAGAACCTTGGTCATTTTTCTTAATTCACTGGTTTTGTTTTTGTTTATATTACCGGCCACTTTAAAAGGTCACGTGCCAAAAAAGCCCTGGGGCTAACTTAGGGTCATTTTAATACAGAGGACAAGCAGTAATTAGAAGCAATTTACACCGGTAACTCTTGCATGTCAATATATCCAGGAATGCCATTCCGTACTAGAAAAGTCCTATACGGAGGACACGATCTTGCTGCTTTTACTTATTACTGCTGCAAAAAATAAAAAAGGATATAATCGCTCAACAAATAAAAAATGTTGGCCAGAGCTGTAGTACTACTGACTCAATCACATATATGTCTTTATACCACAACGACCCAGACAGTAGAGGGCACCTAGCCCCACTTCTTTTCGCCTTACTTGAATGATTCATAAAGGTTTTGTTGTAAATAAGTCGATAAAGCATGTACCAATTTCAAGTGGGTTTTCTGCGTTGGTGTTAGAATGAAAAACAAAATCTATAAATACTGAATTTTTTTTTTCACTTCGGTTGCGCTTTCATAACAAAACATTTAAATACTTTTGTATATTGACCCTCAATGTATCTCACACATGAATAATATTCAGCTTTTCAGATTTGACGTATTAAAGTAATTTACTTAATGAATACTATTTACAGTGATGCAGTAAAGCGCGAAATTGTCACTTATTCATTGACTATCTACTTGATATTAACATTAATATATCCTTTATGAAATATCTGAAATCATTTAAATACTGAAACCGCAAGATGAACATTGAGCTAGAGAACGAGGCTAACAGAAATTTGAATCCTTTGATTATGAAAAAGAAAGAATTAGAAGAAAATAATGAAGAAAACCGGGATGCGTACACTCGTAAAATTGAGTACCTGTTATCACTAATTGGCTTCAGTGTAGGGTTCGGAAATGTATGGCGATTTCCTTATCTTTGCATGAATAATGGCGGAGGTAAGATTGTAACATTTAATAAAAAGGGATTTTGTGATTTTCAACTTTTATATAAGTAATTAAAAACATAGATTAAACATCTAGCTTTTGAAATCTGGCTGTGCTTATAGCATTTACAGTTGTTGATTTAAGCTGCAATTTATTATTGATATTTAGGAAGTTCTTAAAGTGATATAAGCTGCCACAATGATGATTTTTGACCCATGACATATAAACGAGAATATAAAATGTGTGTTCAATACATTATAAAACACGTGAAATGTTGAAAAAGATCTTCTTTTCTGAATCATTTATTATATTAGAATTTAAGTTTTCCCGTACCTTAAAAAAATTCAACTATATTTCCGAATGCAATGACCTTTCAGAAAAACTCTTTCGCCATATCAAATGTGTTTCATAATTCGGTCAGAAGGATCTCGGTCCTTTACGCACTCGATCTATCAGCAAACTCTGCTCTTGACACAATTGGGTGTTTTTAAGTCGGCCGATTTTTTTGTTTTTTATATTTAATTTTAAAATAAGGACGTGATTTTTATTGGAAAGTACATGTATTATGTAAAAATGTGCTTTTACACTCTATTTTAAATACCTAAAACAAATCGGATAAATATATAAATAAAAATATCATGTCACCAGTCTTTTATGTTCCCTGAAATGAATGCTGACATTGCCAAAACCTAAACAATATAACTGGGAATTATGTGTACCTCATGTTTTACAATTGTGCCGCCATGTCCGATGGAGTTTGGCAGTTCATATTTGTCAGGAATGATAAATCCGAGTATGCGGTGGGACGGGTTTAAAAATGGGTCGAGATCACCCGATATAGCCGGCACTTGAACATTTCAGAAACGAGCTGTTTTGAAACGACGTAAGAGACCAACTTTGCACTTCAAATAGCACGTCGTTATTGGACACTCGGTAATCTTCGTAAGAATTACCGAAAGTTAATGTGTAATGACCATAATGATATCAAACTAATATTACGGGTTACGTTTGGCAAGTTTGGGGGAATTTATATGCATGAAAAGAAAAACCAATTATATGCATGAATTTCTTATTCTAACCACCAGATGGTCTTTTTGGAATATATACGAGATAAAAATATTACATAAAATGGGCATGTATTTTTTTTCATCTACGACAGCTCAAATCGCTATTAAATTGTCTAATTCTCCGTTTTGATACTGTAACTATATTTCGAGATACATTGGTAGCTTATACTTGATTTTGTTTAATTCTTCTTTTACTCCTACCGCCATTTTATGTAATTGTTGCATGTAACAGCTGTTTATATGTAAAATTTCATTACAAACTTAATTCGCGAATCTAACAACACTGTGTGTACTGTAGAGTTGCTTTTATTCGCGAGGGATTTAATTTCGCTATATTCGCGGTCAATGAAAATACCACAAAATTAAATACCCTAATTCCCACCTAATACTTATGCAGTATCAGAAAGATAGTGCGTAATTAATCTTGCGCAAAATTTAATACCCGCAGTTCTTTTCATATACGCGGAATATTCTCCTCGTGAAATTAAACAACTATAAGAGAGTAAAAAAATGTTCCAATTTGAATTAATTAAACCTGGTACTATGTTTTTTTACAAATCAATTTTGAAATTTTCAGATTCATACAAAAACTGATAATTTTTAGATTTCTGTACTGCAACATCTAAATCAATGAAGGACAAATCATATATTTACAAAAAAGTATATAATTATTTCTTTCCTTAATAGAAAGTTTTATTACTACACGAGCATATATGGATCTTCAGGCCTAACAAATAAACTTTATGTTTAGATGCAAAGTACTCTAAATACAAAAAAGTCATTTCAACAGAACAGCAATATATATATATACATGTAAATGTTTAATTTCTCCTAAATGACATCCAGCTTAATGTTCCTTGTCACAGCTCAAATATAGCTGATGTGCCAATCTCTCTTTTTTTATGCTTATTTATTTATTTATATTTTGCTTACTTGGTTGCAATTTCCTTTCTTTTTCTTTTTGTCATAACTTTCTTGGATTAAATATTGAGTTTACCCATGTTCATTTTCATTGTAGATTGTAGATCTTTTTGTTGAAAGTTCTTTCTTGCAACTTTTACGTGAACTTATCATGTTTCTAATAATATTTTCCCACTCCAAATCTAGTTTTTTTATGAATCTGTAATTCTTTTCATTCTTAACGATTCCAAAGCTCTTTTATCCTTAGCCAAATGGTTTGATGATTCAATTAAATCCGGAACAAGTGAGAATGAAAGTTATTTTCTCTTAGCTGCTGATTTAAACATTGGATGCATTCCATATGGAGATTTTAGCTCACTTGACATGTCCATCGTCGCCCGTCTTGCCTTAAACATTTACATTTTAAACTTCTTCTTAAAGGTCCATGACCGGTGATTTACGCCCAGCAAGGTTGTTAATTTTGTTTTAAATGATAATTTCTTTTCCAAAATGCTTATATAAAGTTATCATCTTTCCTTTAATTACATTTCTAAGTGATTCACTGTTTTCTAGCAATTTGAGTTTGAAGATCAAAACATGAGATTTACTCATAACAACAATAAATACAAACGGAGATGCGTAATATTCAAGGCAATCTCAGACCGCGGGGTATCGTCACTAAAAGAAACAATAGTCCCGCACTAACGTAATCGGGTATCAATGGTACATGAGTGAAAACTTTGTGGATAAAATTCATTTGGTAGTTGCTTGTTATTTTCACTTAGATCTAGTTCGATTCAATTTTCGTTGATAGCTTAGTTTAGTAGTTATTTAGTTATCCTTTTGTTTGATTTCCATTTTCATTTTTTATTACGTTATCGCACTGCACTTGTAATATATATCATTTCTTTCACTGTCCGGTTGTGTGAGTGAGTGAATGTATGTGTACGTTTTTGAATGCTATTTTAATTGTTTTGTCATGAGGAAGGGACAGGTCGTCCCGAAAATATGACATTTATTTTGTCAGCAATATAATCTTTTTTATTATTATTTATTATTATGGCATTCGGCCAGGTTTTTCACACCAACCCTTACAACTCCACCTGGCTAGGGAGTACGGGAATATCATATATTTGACCAAATACCAAACACACAAATATACACACATAGAGATAGGAACATATACACAAGAAAGAAAGGATTTTCACACACACACACACACAAATATATATATATACTGGTAATATTGTTAGGGAACAATATTAACATGAAATCATTCAATTATTAAATTACTGAAATTTCCCCAATTTTTATTAAACACTTCATGCTTCAAATTTTTCTTACAGTTATATTTGTCTGTCCGGATGTAATATTCTATGTACTTTTTAGCACCATTAAAATGAGGAATGCAATTATTATACTTTTGTTTGCAAATATATTTTTGAACAAGACATATAATCAAGTTGATTGGTATGTTTGATTTTGACATTTTACCCAGAATAACATCAGTACAATTTAAGTTAAACTCTATTTCTAGCTGGTTTTTCATCCAGTTTGAAGTTAAAATCCAAGTTATTATAGGAAAAGACCAAAATAGGTGAACTATAGTTTCAGAATGTTCCTTACAGAAGCTGGAAACATTTGAGTCTGTTATATTTATTCTATATAAAAAAGAATTTGTATCAATTAATCGATGAACAATTCTGTAATAAAACCATCTTAAATTTATATCAGTAAACAAATTGACTAGGTTATTTTGTTTTTGCCACCAAACTGGCTCAGGATAAAATTTCAGATCACGTTCCCAATTCCTTTCATGTTTTGCCTACTACTGGAAACTTGATGAAAGTGATAATAAAAAATTCAAATACAAAGTATAAATCAATAGGATGTCCAGGGACATTCCTTTCAAATCCGGTTTTGGTCAAACTACGGACCTCTGGAAACCAAGAGGTGGGATCAGGTGCCATAAATGTGTTTTACCCCTTTTGAAGTTTTCATAAGAATTTGTATAAATCTAGGCCGGAATGAAAAGCTTGTATGCAACAACACCAATTATATTCCTTACACAATTCACAATACCATAGTATAAAGTAAAGGGAGTATTTAACATAAACTTATCACAAAAATTAACATAATTTAATATTTCATCATTCTCATCAAATAAATCAAAGATATATACAGCACCTTTTTCAAAACCATTGTTTATAATAAACTACTTCATTATTTATTTTTATATGTTCGTTAAACCATATAGGGTGAAATAAGAAATTTTCATCAGCATCAGTGATATTTCTAAAATGATAAAAAGATTTAAAAACATCACGCCAAAACAAATTTTTTGTTTTCAATGCTAAATGCATAAAGTAGGAAGCATCAAATTTTAAATGATATTTGAAATTGTTTGGTAATGTGTCACACAAAAGATTGAACCAAGATGATTCAGACGAATACAGCAATGTACGGCGGATCCAGGTAATTTCCAAATCATACGAAATCCCCCCTTTGCATAATCTAGCAATTTTATCATTTTTGTTTTTCCAAATAAATTTATAAAAAAGAGTCTCTAAATTTCTAATATATCTATTTGGATTAGGTAAACTTATAAACAAATGTGTAAGTTTCGGTAATATTATTGACTTTACTACAGTTATTCTACCTGCTGTACTTATAAGACGTCTATTCCATGATTTTATAATATTTTCTATATCTTTCATTTTATTTTCATAATTTAAAGCTATCATATTCTCAAGATTTACAGAAAAAATAATTCCAAGGAATGTAAAGGGTTCCTGTGACCACTGTAGGTTATAATCATTATTTGTATCAACATCATTATTTATCAAAAAACCTATCTTTATACATATTGTCTTATGGTAATTGCGTTTGAGACCTGAACATTTTGAAAACTGGTCTATAAGTGACAATGACGAGTTCAAAGAGTTTTCACTTCCATCAAGTAATACTACTGTGTCATCAGCAAATTGGAGGAGTTTGTACTCGTTATTTTTTATAGTTATACCCTTGATATTTCTGTTTTTTCTGATCATTGCTCCCATGATTTCAACACACAGTAAGAAAAAATAAGAAGAAACTGGGTCACCTTGCCTGCAACCACGCTCTATTTTACAGTAAGGGGACGTAAAGCCATTTTGTAATATACATTATTTAAAATTCGTGAAAAAAATATTTACCCAGCGTTGAATGTTTTCTCCAAAATTGAAAAATTTTAGAATGTTTCTTACAAATTTCCAAGATACAGTGTCAAAGGCTTTTTCAAAGTCTACCATTAATATAATTCCAGGAATATTATTTTCTTTACATGTATACATAATATCGTATAAAATTCTTTAAAAAATAGCAATATAATCTTAATGTGATTATTTTTCACATTTTGAGAGCAGCGAAACATGGTAAATCAACTAATGGAATGGTGAGTTGTTTATTGGGAACAAGTCAAAGCACATTTATTTTGTAGTATGTGAATAATAACACAATATATTGACGGAAAAGAACACATGTATGTGCATTTCAGCAACATAAACTCAACTTTAAGATTGACATTTCCATATCACAGTTTAATTCGTATATTTTGCTTTTTTTAATTGACGAAAAATATAGATCTAGACGACTTGAAATATATGGTATTAAAGATCAATTCGGCGTTCTTTATGAATTTTGAGATATTATGAATTTGCTTTAGAATGTTACTTTTTAATTATTTTTTAACATTAAACTCCTTGTGATAGAATTGACATTAAACGCTTTTGACTGGACTTTTTACAATTCTTGCGCGCGATTAATATGCAAATGAGTTTTGGTCAAGTTTCCCTTACTGTGTATTGGCAAGATGATGACAAATTCGCAGCAGTCTTTTAAATTGGACAAATGTTTTATGTGCACAAGTATTCAGTGCCCTAGAGATTTAAGGCTACTGAGGGGAAAGAAAAGCGTAAGCGTAACATAGATATTTAATATAATCGACGAAACTATGTTTATAAGCACAAGGTTTTATAATCATATCACTGATATATGTAGTTTGTTGTATAAGCCATCAGTACTCACGTTAAACCAAATGTCTGCCCCGATTTTAAATAGCATTTTAAAAAACCTTACTATATCGATTTAAAATGTAATCGAAAATTCGACCTATAAGCTACTCACGTGTGATATAAATGGTAAACATGTGAAAATTGTGATGTTTCCATGTCAGTATTGTTTTTATTTGAAATAAAATTAGATGATTCTCTCAGAATTTTGCTAATTTGGAAACTATGGAAATAACATGCATTTTCTCAGTAAAAAGGCTGATGTTATATTGTGACAGTAAATTCATTATTTACAACATGACAATGGTACCCTTAATTGAAATAAACTTGCAATATATTTTGAGCATGTGCACGTGTATACAATGCATAATTTTCAGTATACTGAGTGTATTTTAGCTCATTAAAACTTAACGATTACCATCAACTCGTATCAGTACTTTCAATACTTTGATTCAAAATTTGTCGACAAAATACATATAATTATCAAACATAATTAAAAACGTTTTTTGTAAGACTATATTGCAAACTATTTTCACAAATAAAGTCGGTTTTCGTTTAAAAGTGTTGTCCCTTCTTTGAAGAAAAATCAAATACCTGAATAGAAGTCGATACATTAATATATATCTACACACAGACGTACCTACATATTTCCCGTGCCCAGGTTTGAAGTATTTAACGTGTGAAACAACACACCTGCGATTAGTTTTTGAAAACCATTACGCTGTTTCTTAGTCAATGTTCCCTGATATATATATATATATATATATATATATATATATATATATATATATATATATATATATATATAGTCATGTATGGTCAAAATGCACCTGGAAATTCAGTTTCAATTTCAATTTTGCAGTTTTACCTGACAGATTATCAGTGTTTAACCTCATGTTACAGTTTTATTGGCGAGATAATGTTGTAAAACTGTATTTCAACTGTCAAAATATGTTCATATCCGAATTCATTTTTTTTTCCTATATTAACTCATTCCTGTCCAAATATCACAAGTTTTGGAAAACTGGCAAAATGGTGAAATTTACCCATTTTTAAAGTTGTACATTTTTTATAGTGGGAAAAATATTTCAATTCTATTTGTTTTTAAAAATTATCATATATTTACAAAATTTAGAAAAGACAATTTTGGAAAATAATCATAGCAATCGATGTAAATGTACCAAATTTGAAATAGTGGTTTTGCAGCTGTTACCCAATATAAACTTTAAGGGTGTTCGTTGCTCAGTTTTAAAATAACACGCTTTCATTGCACAAAGGGAGTAATAAAAGAACTCGAAGAAAGAAAAATATAGGTCCATGTACTTCAGTTTTAGTTATCAGCCATTGAAAATTTTTTGGGAAAATATTCTCTTGATTTTTCGTAGCTTTAACATTGGCAAATGTTTTCTATAAATAATTGTCAAAGAATAACACAAATTTCACAACACTGCTCTATCTTCCAAATCAATAGGTGATTAATAAACGAACTAAGAAGTTAGGGGGATGTTGGTTCTCCTTAACCAGACCTTTTTCCCTTGGCTCGGAGAATCAGAATCTTGCTAACTCTGATATTTAAGTATAATACATGTACTGTGTTATAAATCTTGAAAATAATAATAATGGAGTAATTCCATCGACCTCTTACCTCCACCGTTCCTGTAGACCTGGGATTTAGATTTACTCAAGTCTGAGAATATTCTGAACTTGGCCTGCTCAGTCAATCACATTTCAGAATTACCCAAAGATGAGCAATTGTTTTAGACTTAAGTAATTCTCAAGTTTGATGGTGTAAAGCCCAGGTAACAGACCCGCCATTTGTTCCACTGGGAAGAGATATGATGAAGTCGTATCTTTATAACCATTTCAATTTCTCCGAGTTCTGCTTTGTTTTCGCTCAGGATGTGGATGTTAAGTTTGCTTGGGTGGATATATACCTATCCATGCATGCATATTGAAATATTATATGTACACCAATGAGTGATATAAATGTTTAACCAAGTAGTATTGAAATTTTGTATAGTAATATTCATTACGTGTATGTATGTATGTATGTATGTGTATAAGTATATATGTGTATGGTACTATGTATGTATGGTATATATATATATATATATATATATATATATATATATATATATATATATATATATATATATATATATATATATATATATATTATGTATATGTATATATAAAATATAAATACTATAAATATAAAATATATAAAATATATATAAATATATTAACTAAAAATATATATAATTATAATCATGTATAACATGTTCGGTACATATGTGTTGTAGGTATGTGTGTATATGTAATTATGTTAGTACTCTTATGCATAAATAAGTGCATTGATATGATTATTTGTGTAGTGTGTTTAACTAAAGTATAAATGTAACGATTATTTATGTCCTGAAAGAAAATGGAATAAACAAAAATGGTGCTAAGCTCAGGTAAGGGACCCGCCATATGTTCCCTAATCCCAGTGAGTAACCGAGACGTGATATGACGAATTTGAATCTCGATAACCATTTCAATTTTTCCGAGATTTGCTTTGTTTTCTCTTAAGGATGTGGATGTTAAGTATGGTTGTTAAAAACCTTTTTGCACTCATCATCTTCATTTCTAACAATGAGTGATTTGTTTGCAGAATGTTATGATTTTGTTCACTTCACCGATTTAATAAAAGAAACTATGTAAGTCTTATGTTTAACCATTCGATAGATACATAAACCATAGGCTCCACTGAGCCTGCATCGCCCATTTGTATTTCTAGCAAAACAAATTCTTCTTAAACCAGTCGAGGCCATTTTTGGATGACAGATTGACACTGAAGTAATAACACGTGGTCAGCGCCTTGTAAGGAACATTCATGCCGTGTTTTGTTTCAATCCATTCAGTGGTTCTTTAGAAGTCCCCCAGTTCATAGTAATGAAATATTCCCATTGATATTCCCTTCCCGTGCCTCACTTCACAATTCGAACTCATGCATGCAGTATTTAAATGTTACATGATTCTATAGCTATACTTAATTTGAAAATATATACCGCTTAATTTACCATACCCGTTCACTCTCGTTTAATTGCCATTCTATTACATATCGCCTTCT